>JAPQWV010003396.1:0-42000 GCA_027422505.1 Craterostigma plantagineum
TTGGTAGGAGAGATTATTGGTAGAAACCGTATTTAAGGCGTTTAGGAATTCGGAATATACAAATCTAGAAATCATAAAATTGGGATTTGGAATAATTTCCGTAAAAGAAATTTGACCCAACTAATATTCGACCCAAATGGTCTTGGTCCAACTCAACTATTTCCGCTGGCGGAATTTCGGGGGCGAAATTCTTTTAAGAGGGGAATGATGTAATACCCGAGTTCCCGATTGGCCAATAAATTTGCGTGCCTATTATGTGTTTTACGTGACTGCAAGATACATGTTTCGCGACATTATATGTAACTATTTGACTTCGTGCTATTTGTTATAGGTACTTTTCGTGATATGTGACTTATGAGACGCTATTATGACTTAGAATAATTTCGTATAAAGTATATAATTTTTGGTAGGAGAGATTATTGGTAGAAACCGTATTTAAGGGGTTTAGAAATTCGGAATATATAAATCTAGAAATCATAAAATTGGGATTTGGAAATAATTTCCGTAAAAGAAACTTGACCCAATTAATATTCGACACAAATGGTCTTGGTCCAACTCAATTAAATTTAATACATAAACATGATAGAGCCCATTAAATTAATTAAGTGACCTAAATGGGGAGGTAAGCATATAAGATAATGGGCCAAAAATAAGACATGGTCCGATTTATTAGAAATTCGTTTAGTAATAGGTATTGAAATAAGATGGCCCAACTATATAGATTAGCTTGGGCGAAATACATTAGGATAAGGATGGGAATTTCTTAAGGGTGAGGAAAACCCACGTTGGAGGCATGTTACCCCATATCACTTAGTCCAAAAACAATTATTGTGGTCAAAAGAGAGAGAGAGAGAGAGAGAGAGAGATAGAGAGAGAGAGAGAGAGAGAGAGAGAGAGACCAAAAGGAAGAAGAAAAGAGGAAAACGAAGGAGACGAAGCGGACTTTTGGCAAGGTCATCACATCCAAATTGCTCAAATTTGGCCTAAGGAACGAAAAGAAAGAAGGTGATTTTGAGCCAAGAATCCTTAAAAATTCAAAGAGGGCCGAGTGAGAAGGCGAGGAAATTAGTTACGATGTCGTTCTTGGAAACTGTTCGAGAGTTTCATACTTAGGAACTCTGGAATTTTTGTTTAAGTGTCAAGGGTTTTTAAGTTCATTCGACATTCCTGGTGTTCTTGAGGAATAGTTATATTTTGATTTTTATAGTTAGGGATTTATGAGTTAAAAGGTGGTCTTAGGATGATTGGATTCGTGAAAGTAGCATGACAGGTTAGAATTTGGCGAACCCGTGGACTTCGCGAACTAGGAGCCGAAGGGTACCTTTCACGAATTGAGAGTGAAACAAGGGTTTCACGAACTAAGTTAGATTGGCGAATCACTTCACGAATTAAGGTATGAGATGATGGACTTCGCAAAATTAAAACGGCTAAGGGAGTTCGCGAAACATGAAGCTCATGCACTAATAGCAGTCGACTTTGCGAATTGAAATAATAAGAATTTCACGAATCCTGTGTCGCGGGTCCATAACAGGTGACGAGTTATACCATTTAAAATAATATAATAAGAAATTGGGCTACAATTATAATGGGCTATAACTAAATATTAGGCCCATATTATCTAAAATTAAGCTTTGGAGACAAAATCTCCTTAAATTGAGGGAGCTCACGTCAATACATGTCCCCTCACCTATACTTCTGTTAGATATCTATTTAAAAAACATTTTTGAAGTTTCAAAAACCCAATTATTAAGAAGCTACCGAAACCTTTTCCATTTCATAAACCCCTTTATTAAAGTAACCTTCGAAGTAACGACGAAGAAAGAAAATTCAAGCAAGAACGAGGTGAAGAAGTTTGGGATAGGTATAATTTCTTACCATGATTCTTCATTTTAGCTAAGTAATAGGGTATCTTAAGGGTTATAAATGCGAGAATATCATATGTTAGGGTTATGCAATTTTAATCCCGAGAGTGTAATTTTTGTTACGATTTTAAGTTCTAGGTTTCGAAAGTATGCTTGGGAGGTTAGCACACGGAAAAATCTACTTTGGCCATGTTATTAAGCTCGATTTTTTTGGGTTTTGAGAATTCATACGGCCTTCAATATGTTCTTGAGAAAAGGTGTATTATGATCTTAAAAGTCGGTAATTTGCGGGTGAAAAGATGTTTGGATAGGTTAGAAGTCGTGAAGGGTAAACTTCACGAACTCTAGTGCGCGAACCCGTGACAAAATAAGGTTCGCGAACTCCACATACGTCGCGAACTGAAAGTGAAAGAAGGGTTTCGCGAATAGGGGCTTAATTTGGCGAACTCTAAGAGTTCAAATGCAGAAGTTCGCGAAGTACATTTGGGATGTTTCAGGGGTTGGGTAATTCGCGAACTCCATGCAATTCGCGAACTAACTAGAGGATCTTAAGGGATTCGCGGAAGGGGTAGGAAGGAGTTCGCGAAACGTGAGCTTAGCGAATTATGAGAATGGCACTCTGCGAGTTAGGACAAGTTGGCGAATTGAGAGAGAGAAGAGTTTGGCGAACTCGATAGGTGATGTGATAATTCGCGAAAGGAAGTTCGCGAAACCCTAAACGTTTCACGAATGGGTTCGCGAAATGCTGTTTCACGAATCATTAAGGACTTAGACTTCGCGAACTAGACGATGTGGCGAATTTAATTAGGGTTTTGAAGGGGTTCGCGAAACATGAAGCTCATGCACTAATAGCAGTCGACTTTGCGAATTGAAATAATAAGAATTTCACGAATCCTGTGTCGCGGGTCCATAACAGGTGACGAGTTATACCATTTAAAATAATAAGATAAGAAATTGGGCTACAATTATAATGGGCTATAACTAAATATTAGGCCCATATTATCTAAAATTAAGCTTTGGAGACAAAATCTCCTTAAATTGAGGGAGCTCACGTCAATACATGTCCCCTCACCTATACTTCTGTTAGATATCTATTTAAAAAACATTTTTGAAGTTTCAAAAACCCAATTATTAAGAAGCTACCGAAACCTTTTCCATTTCATAAACCCCTTTATTAAAGTAACCTTCGAAGTAAAGAAGAAGAAAGAAAATTCAAGCAAGAACGAGGTGAAGAAGTTTGGGATAGGTATAATTTCTTACCATGATTCTTCATTTTAGCTAAGTAATACTTAAGGGTTATAAATGCGAGAATATCATATGTTAGGGTTATGCAATTTTAATCCCGAGAGTGTAATTTTTGTTACGATTTTAAGTTCTAGGTTTCGAAAGTATGCTTGGGAGGTTAGCACACGGAAAAATCTACTTTGGCCATGTTATTAAGCTCGATTTTTTTGGGTTTTGAGAATTCATACGGCCTTCAATATGTTCTTGAGAAAAGGTGTATTCTGATCTTAAAAGTCGGTAATTTGCGGCTGAAAAGATGTTTGGATAGGTTAGAAGTCGTGAAGGGTAAACTTCACGAACTCTAGTGCGCGAGCCCGTGACAAAATAAGGTTCGCGAACTCCACAAACGTCGCGAACTGAAAGTGAAAGAAGGGTTTCGCGAATAGGGGCTTAATTTGGCGAACTCTAAGAGTTCAAATGCAGAAGTTCGCGAAGTACATTTGGGATGTTTCACGGGTTGGGTAATTCGCGAACTCCATGCAATTCGCGAACTAACTAGAGGATCTTAAGGGATTCGCGAAAGTGGTAGGAAGGAGTTCGCGAAACGTGAGCTTACCGAATTATGAGAATGGCACTCTGCGAGTTAGGACAAGTTGGCGAATTGAGAGAGAGAAGAGTTTGGCGAACTCGATAGGTGATGTGATAATTCGCGAAAGGAAGTTCGCGAAACCCTAAACGTTTCACGAATGGGTTCGCGAAATGCTGTTTCACGAATCATTAAGGGCTTAGACTTCGCGAACTAGACGATGTGGCGAATTTAATTAGGGTTTTGAAGGGGTTCGCGAAATAGGGTAATTCGCAAATTAATATCATACGATGAACTTCATGAACTAGCATTTCAAGGATTATTAGGGCAGCCATTCGGGAACTATGAGAAGCTAGGAATTTTGCGAATTGTAGTAAAATTGGCGAATCACTTCACGAGTTATAGGTTCACGAACCCTTAGAGGTTCGCGAACTCATTAGTGACATACAAGCATGAAATGTTTCGCGAAGCCGGCGAGAATCACGAGCCATACAATAATTGTGCGAACTTGGTGAAATATGATATAACCCGTGAAATTCATGTAATATAAGAATTAAATAGGTTAACGAATTAAAATATTTACCTATTTAAATATCATTTTATATTTAATATATTCCAGCACTTAAGAACTCGATAACGTAGATAGTATACTGATATTGTAATTTTGTGCCTAAGGTCGAGACTTAGGAAATTGACAGGATCACTAGCTAACAATCTACGGACGATAAGTAAGTGCGAATTCTCAACTACTACACATAAAATTATGTGCGCATAATTTACGTGGCTATGTGCTTCAATGAAATTATGTGAATTATTTCATGACATGAATTACGCGTTACATGACATGGCATGACAAATCATTTGGCATTTCATACATGCATTTTCATGGGCATACTCGAGTCTCACGAGTGTTTGAAGACATGACACGTAGTACGAATAATCGTCGGGGTGCGATAAGTAGTTGTCAGCATTAGTATGTCATAATTTTCAATAAAACGCATGTGCAAGACAAGACATGCCATACGGCTTTCCTAATGCTACGAGGTGACCTTTATGTCACCGGTGTTCAAGACAAGACATGTGCAAGACAAGACATGTAATCTGGCTAACGCCCTCGTAGCAAAGGATAAGCCGAGGGCCCCATATGACAAGACATGTGCATGACAAGATATGTATTGTGGGCCCCTCCAAGACAAGACAAGACAGGACACGATTTCTGTGAGAATGAGTAAGCATTGGCGCGGATGCCTCTGCAAGTCATGATACGAGCACATCATGCATGATTCCTACCTATTGAGCTTTATAAGTTCATCCCATGTTTTATGTGTTGTAGGTTCTTGCGAACACGGTACGTGATCGCCTAGCCGGCAAGGCATTCTTTTGAAGCTTCCGGGCGACTTTTGGGGGTGGTGTGTACGTGGATGACGACCTGTGAGGCCGGGCGCATATGAAACTCTTTTGCTGCAAATGTATACACGTCCCATGTAATTAGGACATAAATGTAGTTAGAAAGTTAATGTAATTCTTTTGACGTGTGCTGAAATGAACTCCTTTATGAAAAAGGAAAAATTTCATACGCACTTTCGTATCTCTTGAACTTTATCGCATCGTTAGGCACCTAGAATAACGCTAGAAATGATGGCGATAGCTAGGGTCGCTACAAAGGATGTCTCTCCTCCCTCCTGGACTTTTCATACATAAAAGAGGCAAATAGCGTCTCTCTCGTCTCCATCGACATCCAACGACAATGGACAGCCTGAGGGAATGTAATACCCGTAAATTTAATACGCTATTACGAATGTAATTAGCAGAGTGGTAATATAGATCAGAAATTTTATTTGTTTATTCAAATGAAGAATTCCAAATTTTGGAGTGAAAATATAAAGTATATAAATTTCGAAAATATATAAGAACATGATTTAATGCTTAATATGGAATTTTGGAAAGACCATTTAAAATATAAGAAAACTATGAAGAATATCAATTTAATAAGAATATTCAAAGAATGAATTCACATTCGGGTACATCATATATACGTATAGAGATAATGGCACATAATAATATACTAGCATGCCGTGGCCGCACGTTTGCGGCTACGAGAAAACTTCAACCCAGGGAAAAAAATCACAAACAGTGGAAATTCTACAAAACAAAAGGTATAACATTAACGACGTTAATTGAGCTGAGGACAAGTCGAAATTTTAGTTACTGTGTTGAAGCTTCATCAGCATGGACCCAAGGAGATCTCGTAGACATTCGCGTAACGGTGATTTCTCATGTTTCAAAAAAAAAACATTGATAAACGGTGGTTGCAGTTGCAACGAGACCTTCTCTATATCAAATTAACCACTAAATCGTATCTTCTGATGCTAAGATAACATGTTGTATGACACTGAGTGCCTTCATTCACTTAATTCAGCGAACACGTGGTATGCGACTCGATTATCCCTACATTCACCCAATTCGTCACTGTGCCACTCAGAGTATTCCCTTCATTCACCCAATTCATCAAACACATTGTGTGCAACGCGTGTATTCCCGCAAATGCTTCGAAAGTTAAGGGCATTCTTGCATTGGAAAACAATTCCCGTCGACGCTTCAAGATCAAGACACAAATCCAACCACCTCAGTCGCTCTTGTCTATTCTTATCGGTATCGTAAGCCCTTCTAGTACAACCGCTCCATCGGCAAACTAATGCCCCCAACTTTCAATTTTTTCACTCAATATAAGATAAAATAAGGTGAGGTTAGGTGAACAATATCAGTAAAAACACGATCAAGAAGAAAGCATCAACGGATGTCTTAAACTCAACAAGCTGAATATTCGCAAGTATATTATCAACGTTGTTTAAAAAGATTTACACTATAAATTCGGGAATTTCGTGAATTGAGACAGAGAGATTGTATAAACTACAACTACCCACCGAGGCGTCCGCCTCCTCTCACACATTACCGTTCGAGCCCATTCAGATAACCACCACGCCTTTGCCACCCAAAGTGCTCTTCCCTCAGCTATCTTCATCTCTTGCAAGAAATCAAAGATATGATTTCTATCTTCGTCTCTTGCAAGAAATCAAAGATATGATTATGGTAATAATTGATACTGTACTCTTTATCTCAGTACAAATTTCAACCTTACCATCGTCAGACGATGTCTGATTGCTGCTTGCGAGGGAAGCTGCACAAAGGTTTTCAATACAAGATTTAAACTTAACACGTTGTTAAAGACAGATGGAGACCGATAAGCATTTCTAACGAACTCTTTATCGAATGTGGAGGGTAAAGCTTTGGAACCCTAATAATGAGAAATTACCTATTTGTATTTCCAAACAAAGTCTAGAATGGGAGAGGTGAGATTAAATCTGCAATCTGCTCACAGACGCACACACACGCACGCTGGTATCTGTGCGTTTACCTCATGAAACAGTGATGATTAATTGTATAGGTTGTGGGGATGCCGAAGTACATGTGCCCGGAAATTCTATCTGATATTCCGCATGGTTACAAATTGGATATATGGTCTTTAGGTATGCAGTAAAAAAGCCAACTTTCTACACACAATTCAGTCCCTTCAATAACAGAGAAATCTTGTTTCAGGCTGCTCATTCGCCTCCATTTAGAGCTGCTGTGAGTCTCAGCTTCAAATTCGTGAACCATAATTACTCCATAATAAATCTTTTTCGCGGTGATGAGATAAAATTTCCCTTTTATTGTGCTGATCAAATAGGTATAGAGGGACTCGTCAACAAGATGAACAGATCGAGCATGTCTCCTCTCCCTACTATATACTCTTCTCCACTGTAAGCTACCAATTCCTATATGTTCAGCTGCATTTCTGCTATCATCATAAAAACAATACTTTGAGTCGTTGTTACTACATGAAGCAGCTGATCAGAAGCATGCTTAGAAAAAGCCCAGAACATAGACCTACTGTAAGTTCTTAGTACTGAAGTTCTTAGTGCGTTCATGATCCACTTCAGCTTGTTTAATAACAGAAGCTCCATTAATGATAGGTTGCAGAACTCCTAAGGCATCCTCATCTTCAGCCCTACCTATCTCAGTACAAGGGCGTATATCCAGTCTACATTCAAGTCAAATCCCAATCAAAATGCATCTCCCCCAAGGATTCGTTTCTGAGAAATACGCTCGTAACAGCAGCATCAAACTGAACATGAACTTGCCCAGGCAAGATCCACGCAAGAAAAAGAAGTTGATCAAAAGCAGAAAACACATCGATCGCAAGAAGGCGGTAATAGAACCTTCTTCTTCTTCTTCTTCTTCTTCTTCTTCTTCTTCTTCTACTTCTTCTTCTTTGGGATCGAGCACAGTGACAGATCGGCACAATGAAGAACAGCCCATCAAGAAAGTGGATCAGAAGCAGAGCGTTTGTGTGAATCGGCTGCCGATGGAGGACAAATCCGAGAGGGATACGTCGAAATCGGAGCTAAAGGCTGCTCCTTTAATGTCGAGAAGCCACAGCGTTAGGTATGGCGGGGACGGCGACGACGACAGTGATGAGAGGGCTGAAGCTATGGAGTCCCTTCTTTTCATTGAACACCATTGGTCTGAAGCCAACTGATCGTCGTACACCTCCACGACATCACTGCTTCAGGGGAGAGAAATCGTTTTTGCTCGACTTTGGTTATTTACAGCATTCTCCCTTTAAAATGAGTATAGTTACGAGATTGCCATTTGTGACCGGCAACTTGCTGGAAACTGGCTACTAACAGGTGGCTTCACACTTTTATAGTAGTAATAGATATCTTAGATATGCTATATACACACATATATATATATATTTAATAATATTAATTTAGCCATATACACGTGGTGGCAAATTAAGTTAGGCTAAGTATGACTAATAGAAAGATTTCTTAGCCCTAAAGTACTATACATCATCATAAAAAGCACTGCGTATATGTATATATCGATGATTTGAAATAGAAAGGGAAGGTTTAAGAACAAAGAACAAATGGGACGAACGAAGTGAAGAAGAAATTTCAACTAGCTTAACAGTTCGAATTTGAAAAGGAGGAAGGTAAAAAAACCCTATATATAATACGTTAATTCTTATGTTTAGTAGAGCTACATGTTTCAAGTACCTTATATGACTGTGAATTAGGTAAAGCGTTTGAGCATAATAGATACAGTTAGGACTGTAGATTCTTGAAGTTTCAAATTTATGTTTGATCGTGAGCGTAAGTTAAGACATAAGTTTTGGTGACTTTCGAAAATAGGATAATGTTCGTGAGGATTTTGGGGTGTACAGTATTCTGGGTTTAGAATAATTTTCGAAAGAAATCATAATGATATATGAATTTTAGTAATTATTGTTTTTGGACGTTGAGTGATTTTCGAAACATGTATGTTCTTGAGGGTTCGATGTTTTTATAGAATATAAATTTTTGGGTTGATGAACTTTGAAATAGGAATTTCACGAATTGCGAGGAGAATTAGTATTTCGCGAATCAAACGAGTTTCGCGAGTTGACCGTTGACTTCGAATTTAATTTCGAAAGTTAATTATTTTAAATCAGTATAGTTATAGAATTAGTACATATACTGATAATATTTATTTATTCAGAGGATTAATATATAGGGACTCCACCAGACCTCTGAGTCGACAGTATCAGGAGGACAGGTAGGTGAATCATTCATCTACAACGCGTAAACACCAATGTGATATTAAAGTGCTTTTATGTGCTACTATGTGACTATGTGATTCGATGAGTTAGGTGTTTTACGTTTGTTTTATGTGGCATCACAATATCATGTATTACCACGTTAAATGCTTGCATGTGCATTACACATCATTTCACGAACCGTGGTGGAACGGCGGTACTGTATTGTACACATTGAGCGAGTAGCCAATATTGGCTGTCGACCCGTAGAGGAGTCACGTGAGTGGGGGCATCTGCTGTGCACAAGCGCCTGTGACGGTGACCCATTGGCCCGTTAGACACTATGCGGCAGACTGCGGGCGACCTGGAAAGGAGCGACTTGGGACATCCCCAAGTAGGCTAGCTAGTATAGGCCACGCTGTCGCATGCGGGAGGAGGCGACCTGGAGGTTGCGACCTGGGTACCCTTACGGGACCTAGTGTAGGCTACCAGCGTGGGCACCGCATTGGCAGAAAAGGCGACCCGAGAGAGTGACCTGATACGGCTCAGGGAGGCTGCTCGGTGTAGGCCACTGCCGTAGTGTTGTGATAGTTTTGTGGTTGTGATCGTGATCGTGGTAGTGATTTTGCGTGATGGTGCACAGTATGAAGCCCAGGGCACGTTGAGAGTGGAGAGTGTATCCCGGTTGTGAGAGTGATAGTGAGTGGCATTGTGTCGGTGAGAATTGGGAGTAAGTGAACGTGAGTGAGTCACACGTGCATGTGCATTATTTCACCTACTGGGCAATAGCTCAGTGTTTGCGTGTTGTAGGTAATCGACGATCGAGGCTGGCTATTGGAGCTTCACGGGCTTTTGAGGGCGGGGCTGTACATGGATGACGACCTGTGGGCGAGTGATAGGGTGTTTTGGGCCTTCGGCCCGTTCGTATTAACTTCTCGTATAAACAAATGTTTTTTGTAAAATGGGTTCTCCCACGGCTTTTGCTGCTAAACCCGACGCGAGTTATCGCTAACTAGCGATTAGAGAGTGGGGGTCGCTACAGGGATGAACTCAAGAACATCCACCATACCGAAGGGTCCCAGCCCACCCATATCCTCGTAGTCGGCCCTCATCGTAATCATAGAACAAACTCCAACGTCCTCTAATGCCATTCGAAACAACTCCCGCATTAGATACAACAACACGAGTCTCCAGAAGCCCAATCGTACTAAGTCTTTCATATGCTATCAACTCCACCACCGCCCTCATGTGTCTTGTTATTAAGACCATGTATATTCCATGCCACCAACGCTATCATAAATGCTCCCCATCGTGGGCTGCATTTATCTTTAGGGCCCAAGTGAGATAGGATAGTCTCCGTCACATCACTCAAATCACGTAAAGCTTCAATCGATTGTGCCCCTCCACTAAGGGCGATCTGATGGCCGCATTACCTGTTGGCCGCGGTCCCCGTGGGCTGCTCCTTGATGAGCTTGCCTCCCCTGCTGACCACGTACATTCCATGCCCCTCCTAGTGTTCCCCTTCGCCCCCACCTGTCGCCACTCCTCATGAGGTCGCCTACCCATATTCATACGTCCATGCAACGTGCCATCCTTCGGTCCCAAGTAGCCTGCCTGAATCGCTGCATGTCCGTCACATCTCGCTTCTCCACCTGTCGATGTTCGAGGAGAGCCTGCTGTCGAACTTGGCGTTGTGGTGCAATAGATCCCTCTTCCCTCCCCAAACGCTTCGTGCAGTTCGAATCCCCATGAGCCCATGATGCGCATGTAGGACATTGGGAGGGACGCCGGTCGCTACGTGAATGGGAATAGTTCATCACCCCCCTCGTCTGATGGTAGACGAACATTAAACGATTCCAACAATGGGTCTGACAACGTCTTCATGATACAAATACGAGAATAATCAATTCTGATTCCCTCGTCGTTACGCCATCCACATACAAAGGGCGGTCAACCACACTCACAACTACCCCAAGGCCTTTTGTGTCCAAAGCTCACATGGAACGTTCCAGAGTTTCACCCATAATGGTAGCTCAACAATCTCCTTCCTTTCGAAGGACATCCTAGGTTTCCACGGCTCCAATAGTAAGGGCTGACCTTGCATCAGCCAAGGACAACCTTCCAAAACTTCCATCATGGCCATCTTAGATTCAAAAAGGAACATAAAGAAACCATTTGTGGTGGAGCGAACTTCCGCCAACCTCCGTCATATCGAACGTAGATAGGCTCCACGAAGGGGAAATACTGCTTTTTACCCAAAAAATAACCAACCAGTGTATGCTTCCAACGATTGACTCCACTTCGCACCACATCTCTTGATGGATGCGCCTCTCCCACCCCTTCAACGATAGAAGGCGGCGTGTATCCTAACTTCATTCCCCGACTTCAGTTGCGACTGCTGAGGCACCCGATCAGATCCCGTCACAGTCGCTGAATAAGACGACGCATTGATCGAATGTTCATCGTCGTACGAATCGGCCCAAGGCGTGAGAAGACCAGTCCACGCTTGTCTGGTCCGTTGATGAGCCCATCATGGCCCATCCTATCATCAGTCGGACCAGCCTCGTGATAAACCATAGATTGTCCCGACCCAATTACGGCCCATCAAGGCCCAGCAGCCCCTGCGCCGGATTCACCAGCCCCACCATCGATGCCACAAATGTTGGAGTGCCCTTCATAGCCGCCATAGCCGGCATATGCCCCGTAATTTCCGTGAGCTCATTAAGCCCGGGCTGTCGCGACTGGCCAGAAATCAGCGTAGATGGAGTAGAAAACCTAGACACCCTCACTTTGTTCTCAGCTGTGACGACCGCTATCTACTACTTTTCATACGCTAATTTACGTGACTAAGTAAAATATAAAATATAATACATAGGAAACATCAATAGAATTTCGATTTTACAAAAACACACCACACCCAACTATTTTACAATACAAACATTGTTCAGATTTTACATACAATACAAACGTATTTACAAAAACACACATAATTAAACGTAACGCCCACCGCACAGGTCGCATCCATGTACACACACCCTCAAAAGTCACGGAAGTTCCAGAAGGACCAGCCTCGTCATCTAAACATTTACGTACCGTATTTGCTACGTCTACAACACATAAAAACATGGGATGAGCTATAAAGCTCAGTAAGTGGAAATATGCATGTATGCACGTGTCCAAAATAGCAAAGGCATCCGCGCCAGTGCTTTCTAATACTATCCTCACATCATACTCATTCATTTCTCGTTTCCATCAGGGCCCATAGCTACTTACTAACCGCACCACCATATCATGAGCTCAAATCCTCTTCGGATAAAAATACGATAGTGGCCCACACTGGCTAGGATAAAATTAGGGTTTATCTCCAATCTTATCATTTACCAGGTCGCCCCTCTATCAAATTACTTTCCTGGCACTATAGTTATACTACATGCCTTCCCAATACCTAAATAATTTAGGTAAATATACTCGACGGTTTTACCCCCGTCATGGTGCCTTTGTAGAAGTAGCTATATTCTCATCTATCTCCATTACATATAATTCGCTTTCCACTCGAATAATATAATGCACGCTCATTCCTCAAATTACTCAATATGATTCGTGCGTGCATATGATCATGATGCATAAATGATGCAACATTAAACATTCCAAATAATCTCATATAACAGATAATTCACATACCACATATTCATCGAAGCAATTAGTCACAATTAATACACATATCAATCAATTTATGTGTTGTAGGTGAAATCCCACTTACCTGACGTCCTTAAGCTAATCGCTAAACGGTCTGTTGAGTTTCCTAAAATATTGCCTTTAACCACGAAAAAGACAAATAAAATCAGTTTATATATTATATTAGTTGACTACGTAAATTTCGTTCGAAAATTCCATCAAAAAGGACGTTTGCCTATACCGTAAATTGACCCTGAAGACACCGAGAGGCAAATTATGACCGGGCGTTACGAGAGACTATGCCCATTAGACTCAGAATATTTTTCTGATTAAATGGTATAAAAATATTTTTCCTCAAAAAGTGTTTTATTCGTAGAACTTAAAACGTTTTATTCGTAGGGGTTCTGATTCGCGAAGTGCATTACATGAACCGCGAAATTCTACACAGTTCGCGAAGTGTTACACAGATTCGCAAACCCACACACAATTCGCGAGGTCACTGTTCATTCGCAAAAAGTTACTGTTCATTCGCAAAAGGTACTGTTCTGTGCAAAAGTTAGTTCATCGTAAAGTCACTGTTCACTTCGCGAATTCACTGTTCACCCGCAAGTTACTATTCACTTTGCGAATTCACTGTTCACCGCGAAGTTACTGTTCACGCGAAGTTACTGTTCACCCGCAAAACTCACTTCGCACACCTCAATTCACAAACCTCATTCGCATATCTTCAGTTCGCAGAAAAAAAATCAGTTCACACTCCCATTTTGCGAACTCATTCAAACTCACAATTCGCGAACTCTTAACAATTCGCGAAATTAATATCACACACACAGTTCGCAAAATTCATTCAACCCGCAAAACTTCACACAGTTCGCGAAATTCTTCCAACTTGCAAAACTCTCAATTCGCGAACTAATTCGCGAACTACTCAAAATTCGCAAACTCTTATTTCACGATCACGCAAACACTGTTAATACCCAAAAACTTAAAACTTTCCATTAAAATCCATTTCCTTCAAGAACACGATGAACATCTTAAAAACTTCAAAATATATTTAGACCTTAAATTAAAAATCTGTATAAAACCTAAGCAAATCTAACTTCTCACACTTAGAACATATTAAATCATAATTAAAAACATAGAAATCAAGGTAAGAAATTTATACCCCTTTCCAAGCTTAAGTTCAACCTCTACAGTTTGAGTTCTCCGTCTTCTCTCTAGATTAATTTTTCTTATGATTGAATAAATGATTAATTTTACTTCTCCACTAGTACTTTAGACAACAAAGGACAAAACCCAACGTTGATATTTACCTAATCCAAAAAGCATTGTCTCCCACTTGTCTTCCTTCCTTAATTATAATTAGTTTATTATTATAATATTTCCTAACTTCAAAGGTTCAAAGTTCAATCATAAAAACACTTTGCACTTCCACACTTCACGAATCCTTATGATTCGCGAAGTATATTCACAAACTCATACACTTCGCGAATCTTTAACTCGCGAAGTCTACCTACATATTCATAATTCGCCACTTAAAATTGGCCCGTGAAAATTCTTATTTCATGATTCGCGAATCTCATAATTCACCGACGTCCTAATTTCACATAAACACATAATAAATAAAAATATGCAGTCATATAATCACGTAATATGCATGCAAATTTATTGGCCGGCTTACTTACGGGACCCGGGTATTACATCAGCCGACTCCACCCTACGCTGGTCCTCAATAACTATTTCCTCGTCCACAGGTTCATCCTCCACAGCTCTGCCCACGTCTACACATCGCCTCGCTGTCAATCCATGCGTCGGCAGTGGTGTATCTGGCTCCCCCATTTAGATCAGCTAAATGAACGTGGGTTATGCCGAAGAATTCCTTAAACCTGAACAGGACACCACCACAACAAATACGTGAATGCCTCGGAACCCTAGGTGCAGTCCGGTCCCCAACCATGGCAGAATCTATCGCGTTCGTTGCTGCAATCACAACCTCCCCAATTCGACCCCATCACCCGCTCTGCCGCATCAGGCATGAACCCGGTTGAGCAGTTCGTGGAATCGCACCCCATCAAAGCATGCTGCGAATTCTGTATACGCAGCACATAGAGCGGCAGATCAAGCATCACCGGAAGTTTCGTAGCCTCCCCAGCAGTATCCCCGATCGGCGCGGGGACCGTTCTCCCCCATCACACGATCACAGATGCGATCAGCGTTCGCCAGCATCGTAGAATCCGTACAGAATGGCCCCCCAACCCCACACACAATGGTGTTCCTGACGTCGCCTTGACCCCAGGTGGCGCTGCTTAAAGCGTTCCATCCGATTCAGATGACATCCTATCAAAAACGCAAACCTAGCCCTAAACTTTCACAAAATCGCAGAATCACCCCAAATAATCCCGTCAATGGTGGTCGGACGATCACAAGGCGCGGCGAATCAAAAATTCAAAATTTGTCTTTCTCTCTCTACTTTCTCTCTCTCAGTAAAGACGGAGAACTTTGGAAGGCGAGGACTACGATTTAGATCCTTCAGATTGAGCGGACACCCTCCATTATTGACTGCAAGGACCGTTCGAGTCGACTCACCGTGGGAAAATGTACAAATAGAAGTCCCGTTCCTCGAACAAGCTCGAACGCATATTTGGAGGTCACCGAACAAAATCAAGAAGCTGAAAGAGTTAAAACTAAGAGGCACCTCTCATTGGGATCAGCAAAAACAATAGGAACATCTAGATATGCTGACCCACTTTGGTCTAGATCGGAGACTTGGAATTCCCAAAGACTAGCTGAGGAAACACCTCAAGAGTCTCTCACCATTTTTCCAATAGCTGGGAGTTTGACATACTATTGGTCTGTTCCCAACACCAATCTACACCATTGAGCGGATGAATAGAACTCAAGACGAGTTGAATGATGGCGATCTACCATACCTTCCAGCCAACGAGGTCTACCATATTTTTCAAATGTACATGGAAGGCTACATCAAGAAGGAAGGGCTCGAGCGTATTAACAGGTTCATGGTGCGCCAGGTCAAGTACCATGCCGCACACGATCTTCAGATAGCTTTGGTAAGCAACATAAAGAAGGCCAACATGACATCTTCGCACATGAAGGGGTCTGAGATCAAAGGGCATCCCGCTGATTACATCTTCATAGACCCAATCTTGGCCATCACCTACTCCCGGTTGCTGAAAAGATTTGTGTGATGCTAAAGACTGAGGTCAACAAATTTTGCGATGGGACGCTCAAATTGATCAAGAAGAACATCAAAAAAGATAGGAAGTAATCGACGAGACAACCAGGCTATTCGATCTGAGACTGAAGGAACAACCACTTCTGAATAAACTACTCGAAGCCATTGAGGAGCGAATCGAGCTAAGGGACATCATCAGACACTTTGAGCACGCGCTAGGCTTGCGCAGGTCGTTCTACGCCCGACAAAGATAGATAGAGCAGAAGGGCAATCAAGCACAAAGGCGGTCATTGTAGAATACACATTAGAATTGTGCTTTGATTTATTAGCTATCTTTGTAACGGGGCGTGTAATTCATTCTTCGATAGTTTAGGACTAAATTAATATTTATACCAAGTCTGTTTGGTATAAATAGAATTGTAACTATCGAATTGTATAGAGAAAGTTTTAGAATTTGATCTGAAGGGCTGACAAATTAAATTAGAGAGAGAAAATAGAAATAAACTTTCTCACACTACAACACTCTCTCTCACGCACGAAAAGGAGTTTTACGATCGATGGATCAAATCTCATAATTCTCATCGTAAATCTATGATTTCTAGCCTATGATCATATGAGTTGATTAATCAGGACCTCAAGGCGTGATTAGTGTAGTGGATTATGTTCAATAAGAATATTTTGTCCCTCATATTTTATGAGTGATACTATCCACGGGCCCTTTGATAAAGGTGATATCGTAATGCATGCAATGTGATTAAGGGAAATAAAAAAGTTTGCAAGGATGACATGTTCCAACCTTGAACTTATTTAGGATGTTATGCGACAAGGAATTGCCACGGGCAATTATTGCTTTATGATGGTGATACAATGAGATACTTGGGTAATCTTAATGTATTTGCTAGGTCCCACTTATGATTTATGGAATTGAAATGGGATCTAATTCTATTGCCAACGTGACATGGATCCTACTGGGTCATACCGAAATGAAAAAGATCAAAGAGACTCGATTTTGTATATTACATGGAGATGTAAACATGATGACAAATTAATTATGAGATAATTTATTTGACCATCATATGATACAAAATACATAAGATTCATATATATGATATGAGTTTATAATTAATATGTATTTGATATATATATATATATATATATATATATTTTAACATTCATTTATAGATAAAGGGTTTAGTTTAAGGAAATCGACTTCCACAAATTATGTAATTGTACATGTAAGGAAAATTAACATTATTCAATTAAGATCTTGGTGTATCACACGCTACCTTGCATCCATTATATAATATATGGCTACTTGCTATAATTGTGGAAGAGTATCGCATTGTATATTGTCCTTTATAGGTTAATAGCTATGATTATGGATAATGATTGATTAACGTAGAAAGGGATATTAGGGAATCTTATCCAACCATGAGATGGATGAATAAATATCAGCCGAGATCTCCAATAAGTGTGTGTCCTTTTGAATGTTTATGTGAGAAAGAAAAAAATCATATTTTGGTTCTTTGCGTATTGGTGAGTTAGAGCTTACGTCGTCCGAGTATCTTCTAGCCGGAGAAAGGACGATTCTTTGATCGAATTCTTGGTGGATATCGGTAGAGATACCATATGTTTGGTATTTAACCACGTGCTTATCTCGAGATAAATATCAAGTATGATCTCTACGAACGAGTTAAGCTTAATTCGCATGGATCTTGGTGGAATTGGTTTGAATGTTGATATAAAATTTAATTTCCGCTGCATATAATAGTTTGATTATGTGCGCCGATTCCTTACAGTGGTATCAGAGCCGTCATGCGATATCTTAACTGATATATGAAAAAGCTTGTTTATGCTTCTTCTTTTCCCAAAACCTAAGATGTAGTGACTTAGATTTGCCTACTAATGCTTGTGACTTGTATGCCTGATATATTCTGGTAGCGTCGGATGTGTGTCGGGTCTGTCTCACAGTGAAAAAGAAATAACTATAAAGTAAATGCGAGACAGGATTTTCATAGAGGTTATATCCCCAACTGGGGTTTACTCCTCTCCTTAGGGTTTGCTCCCCAAGAGTTTAACCAAACAAGAGGAAGGATTTTAAATATCCGAGTTTCCTAAAATAACTAAGCCGGCTGGAATAATATCTCTATGAATTTCTTCCTAAAATATTGCAGTCACATTCTAAGGAAAGATTTGGAGATTCAAGATTCCTAAAATAACATTGGTGACTTAAGGAACGATCTTATGCTGGAATTCACTATGACTCTTTTCCTGAAATACCAAAATCGCACTTAATGATAAGGACTATAAGATCCGAAAAATAATCCAGAGCCAAAAGAATGTCCTAGATTAAGATAGGTACGAATTTCTAACTAATCATATCCTAGAGTAAATGGCAGGATTAGGCAGATTTACTAACCTTATTTAGCTCGATGACTCCAAATCGATCACGGATGTCTCAAAATCTTGCCTCAATTAGGGGCTTCGTGAAGATATCAGCAAGCAGATCATTTGTTCCTACGAATTCCACGATATTCCCCTTCTGAACATGGTCTAGTATAAAATGATGTTTAACCTCTATATGCTTAGTACGAGAATGATGCACGGGATTCTTAGTAATACTAATGGCACTAGTGCTATCACACAGAATATGAATTTGTCATAACCTAACCCAAAATCACTAAGGGTTTGTTTCATCCAAAGAACTTGTTGACAACAATTTTCTAAGGCCATATATTCAACTTCGGTTGTGGAAAGGGCTACAACACTTTGCTTTCTACTAGACCAAGTTACTAAAAATTTTCAAGTAATTGGCAAGTTCCACTAGTACTTTTCCTATCATCCCTACAACCGGCATGGTATGTGTTCTAAGATACGCTTGACTACTGTCAAGTGAGATTCCCTAGGATCAGACTGATATCTTGAACACATACCAACAGCAAACATAATATTGGGGCGACTAGCAGTTAAGTAGAGAAGGCTTCCGATCATACCTTGATATTCTGTCTGATCAACTGGTGCACCTGATTCGTCTTAATCTATTTTGGTGGTCTGATGCATAGGGGTGGAAATTGCTTTGGAATCGCTCATCCCGAATTTTATCAGTAATTCCTTGCTGTACTTCGTCAGGGACACAAAGGTTCCATTGTCTAGTTGCTTTATTTGCAACCCGAGAAAGTAGTTCAGCTCACCCATCAAGCTCATCTCAAATTTCTTCTGCATAGACTTAGAGAATTCCTCGCAAAGAAGGATTAGTACTTCCAAATATGGTATCATCAACGTAGATTTGGACCAGTATCATTTGATCACCTTCATACTTAATAAAGAGTGTGTTATCAATAGTTCCAGTCAAAAATCCTATGTCACATAGAAACTTAATCTTTCATACCATGCCCTAGGAGCCTGTTTTAAACCATATAATGCTTTATTCATTTAAAAACAAAGTCTTCTCTAGCGAAATCTCGTGGTTGTTCTACATAAACTTCCTCATTTATAAAGCCATTTAAAAATGCACTTTTTACGTCCATTTGAAAAAGTTTGAAGTGTTTAAAACATGCATATGCATGTAAGACACGTCTAGACTCTAATATAGCTACCGGAGCAAAAGTTTCATCGAAATCAATACCTTCCTCCTGGGAATAACTTTTTGGAACTAGCCTTGCCTTGTTTCTCGTGATATTACCGTGTTCGTTGAGTTTGTTGCGGATGACCCATTTGGTTTCTATGATGGATTTTTCGTCTGCTCTCTCTACGAGTGTCCACACTTGGCTCTTTTCGAACTGAGGTAACTCATCCTCCATGGCTGAGACCCAAGATATATCGTCTACAGCTTCATTGACCATCTTTGGTTCCATCATTGAAAGCAGTACATCATGGGATTCCTCCGTATCCTGATTCCGTGCAGTTGCTCGAGTTTTGATTCCAGATGTAATATTTCCTATCACTTGGTCTGTTGGATGACTGGAAGCGTGTTTCCATTATCTGCGTTGCTGTTCATTAGCTTCTGGTTCCAATTCTCAACTTACGTCTTTAGGAATATCTTCCTCACTGTCTTTAGTATGCTGCAGTTCTGCACAAGGCAAATCTCTACCTTCCTAATCAGTAGATCTGCGTTAGGTATCTCATCAAAAGTAACATGTATGGATTCCTGAACATTTAGTTCCCTTTTATTATAAACACGATATGCCTTAGAATAAAGACAGTAACCAAGGAATATCACTTCATCTACCTTAGAGTCGAATTTTCCTCTCTTATCTCTATCGTTCAAAATAAAACATTTACATCCAAACATACGAAAATTCCTATATTTGGAGTTCTACCATGCCATATATCATAACAAGTTTTCTTTAATATCGGCCAAAGGAAAACACGATTAGACACGTAACAGGCTGTACTAACAGCTTCCGCCCAGAACTGTTTAGGAATATCATACTCATGTAGCATAGATCTAGCCATTTCTTGTAACACCCTGTTTTTACGTTCAACTACGCCATTCTGTTGAGGATTTATAGGAGCAGAGAAGTTATGACTATATCCATGTTGATCACAGAATGATGCAAATGACTTACTATCAAATTCCAATCCGTTTTCACTGGTATCCTATATAAATTCATTTCTTTTTATTTTCAAATCTTTTACTAGCGATGCAAAGTTATCTAATGTCTCATTCTTATGCGCAAGAAATATCACCCATGTATACCTGGAATAGACATCAATCGATGAGAAAGGCATATCTTTTACCTCGCAGAGACATCATCTGAACAGGACCAAAAAGCTCGAGATGAAGTAGTTCTAGTGGTTTGGATGTAGATATCACAATCTTTACCTTGAACGATGTCTTGGTCTACTTACCCATTTGGCATGCCTTGCACGTTTTGTCATTGACGAACTTTATGTCAGGAACACCTCGTACTAGTGCATTTATTGTAATATGTGACAGTAATTCCATGTTGGCATGTCCTAAGCGTCTGTGCCATAACCAGGTGTTATCTTGTGTAACTGCTAAGCACTTGACATTCTCGTCAGTGATATCATTAAGAGTAATACAGTAGATATTTCTATCCCTAGACGCACTAAATAACACCTTATTATCATTTCTAACAACACACTTATCATTTCAAAAGTAACCGTATGACCTTTATCACATAATTGACTAATGCTAATGAGGTTATGTTCTAAATTCTTAACCAACCATACGTCGTCTATAGTAGTATTTAAAGTGTTACGACAATTCCAACTCAATAATCTTAGCTTTTGTGTTGTCGGCGTAGGAGACATATCCTCCGTCATTTGCTTTCACCGACACAAACTTACTGATATCACCTGTCATATGGTGGGAACACCAAATGTCGACGTACCACTTGTTTTTCTTGTTGCATTATCTTCTTTGTACCTGCATGAATCAGTTATTTTCTGAGGTCCCAACTTTGATTGGGTCCTAAAGGTTAGCAACAAAGTAACTTCTGTTAACACGTGATATATCATAAACATAGGAAAGGCCAGTGTTAGAAACTTGGTTCTCAGGAACCTGCTTTGGTATCCAGATATATCTAGATTTATCAGCTCTCTTCAAAAAACATTTGTTAGAATAATGACCATGACGATCGCATGAAAAACATTTAGGCTTTTGAAGGTGGTGCAACATGTTCATGTGTCATGGAATATCCTATCCCTGATTTTCCAACATTTCTAGGAATACTGAGTAATATATCAAGATTTTGTTTTCCTTCAAGAAGTCTATCAATAGTACGAGATTTTTCTTCTAAGGAATTCTTAAGAGCAGAGACATCTTTAGCTATATCACTATTTTACTTTTTAAGCTCTTAACAATTACTCAAGGCTTATTCTTCCTTTAGGTTTCTAGCTCGGCTCTCAGTGGTTCATTTTCTAGATCCATTTAGTGCTTTTCTCTAGCTACATCATCTCGTTGCCTAACCAATTCTTTACTTGTGAGTTGAGCGACTTAATCCTCTTTTCTACGTTTTGAATGATTTCAAGCATCTCTTCCTTTCATCTACTTCAGGAACTGAGGAAATTTCAAACATCTCTTCCTTTTCATCTACTTCAGGAACTGAGGAAGCGTTATCATGAGACTCATCTTTCCTAGCATACAATTCATTCAGAATAAGTATTTTCTTAATAGTGGATGAGGAAGATACCTGATCATCATCATCCGCCATGTAGGTGAGATCTTCCTCTTCTTCACTTCCGTCCTCTTCCCAGTTTTGTCACCATGGATTTCTACTTCTTTATCTTTTTGTCACCGTTGTCCATCCGGTAGTTTGAGGCGAAGTGGCCTGGCTTGTTCCACTTGAAGCATTTATGCACATTGTTACCTGATGACGATATTCCCTTGTTTCTCGGTTGGAACTTGGAGTGTCCTTTGAATTTTCTTCTCAGCCGAGATTTTTCATATATTCTGGTCAGCATGGCGATCTGCTCCAGTATGTTTTCCTCAGTTTTTTTCACCCTCAGAGTCATTTCTTTGTTCAGTGTTGAAGGCAATGTGTGGTTGATTTCTGACATAGGGTTTTTCTTTTATGGAGATCTGAGTCATTTCATACGTGGTTAGAGATCCGATCAGTCCGAGACAGAGAGTTCGTCCAAGTCCTTCGCTTCGTAGATGGCAATTACTTTGGGATTACATTTTCTTGGATCTCAGAATTTTGCACACCTTCTCGCCGTCGGGTATTTTTTCCCAACGCGAACATTTGATTGATGATATTCACGAATCTTGCATACATGCGGCTTATAGTCTCGTTGTCCTCCATTTTGAACAGCTCGTATTAGTGAGTCAAGGGGCTATTCTTTCTTGTACAACTCGAGTGGTTCCCTCATTTGTGACTGAAGCATGTCCCACGTAACTTTGGCAAATTCGCATGAGCTCACACGATTGTACCCTTCTCTTGTAAGCGCACAGGCGATCATGTTCTTTGCTTTGGCATTCACGGAGATTCCTCGTTTGTCTGTTGCATCGTAGTATGAACCATTCTTTGGAGTTCCATCTGCCTTTTTTTGGGGATTGTAAGGTCCAATCGTGAGATATCCCACAGGTCATAGTCAGCAGCAAGCAGGAATTCCTTCATACGGTTTTTCCTTATGGCATAGTTTGTTCCATCGAAGAGTGGTGGCCTGGAATGGGATTATCCCTCTGCAAAAACATCAAAACTCGAAGAAGCCATTAGATCTTTAACTCAGGCTTGTTAGGCCCGTCGTTTGAGTAACCCGCTCTGATACAAAATGAAGATATCAATGTGCCTAAGAGGGGGGTGAATTAGGCTTATAAAATTTATGCTTCTTCTTTTCCCAAAACCTAAGATGTAGTGACTTAGATATGCCTACTAATGCTTGTGACGTGTATGCCTGATATATCCTGGTAGCGTCGGATGTGTGTCGGGTCTGTCTCACAGCGAAAAGAAATAACTATAAAGTAAATGCGAGATAGGATTTTTATAGAGATATATCCCCAACTGGGGTTTACTCCTCTCCTTAGGTTTGCTCCCCAAGAGTTTAACCAATCACTATAATGCACCGTAGCAGGATACAAAATAATGATTAGCCCAATACACAATCGAAACAAGTCGAGACACTAGACACACTAGGTTACCACATGCCGAGTTCGTTCCTCAGAATCTCCTGATCCCGACAGACACAGCTCGCTATCGAAAGGCCCCGAAACTCGTCCTTCCTTTCACGTGTGGGTAGACGTCGACCTTGCCTCCTTGGTATCGCCCATGTCCGAAGACACACGTCCGAAGACAGAATATATGTATGGGATGAGGAATAACTCAGTATGTTCAGTACTTCGCAAGTGATCGCCCAGGTAGGCAGAATCTCTCAATAATGTTTTCTGCTCAAGACGCTAATAGTCGTATATTCGCAAGTTCTAAGTGGCTCGAAATTATGAAATGTTGCTCATATATAAACCTTTCACTCAACACTTTACATTGAAAGACGGATCAAGATATTAATCATCAAATCAGCATATTAAACATTTCATGTATAGCACATAGCATCAGATGAATATATTACCATGTTTCGCACATAAATTAGATTAGATCACAGCTATCACGAATTAACATATCAAGGCATAGCTTTCCATATTTCGAAGACATTTACCAATATTAATAAACTTGCACGTCATTCACAAAGTCAATCAAATAAATCTTTTCTAAATATTATATTCCAATCAGGTAAGAAAGATATCAAATTGATTTCCCACATTTAAATCAGTTGGATGCATGCAAACGATTTTCTACTCGATTTCATCCAGGAATAAACAAGTATCAACGGATATATCACTTTCCATATATAAACAGTATATTTTCCTTTTATAACTCAGTAGGATATCTCATGCATTATTTCCATAAATAGCACAGAACGATATATACTATCACATGGGTGTCTATAACATGCGATCACATAGTTTCACCAAATAATCACAGAATCACATGTGAATAAAATATTAAACAATTTAGTCAATTATATCTCATATAGAATGCATGGTCGAATATTATCATGAACTTAGACATTATATTGATCACAAATCGAATTGCATAATTTATAGACCTGATGTCACTACAATTACATTGTTCATCAAAACTCTCTAACACTTATGGACCAAAAAGGTCAACATTCTCCCCCTTTTTGATGATGATATGTAATTGATGCAGCACGGAAGCATGTAAGCATATTCGATTAGGCAAGTCCTAGCGTATATGTCTAAGTGTTCCATAATCGCAAAGGAGTGTATATGATATTTCCTAATCACAAATGATACATATTTGCTCCCCCGCCTAAGTGCAGTTATCTATATGACAGCAAAGATATATCATGAAAGAATTTGCTCCCCCTGTCTAAGTGCAGATATGTCATGTCATTTTCAAGGTTATATCATGAGTGCGAAATTTCGAAATTACCCGTGAGTGTGCTCCCCCTGCCTAAGTGCGCATATTCCAAGCATGATTCAAGCAATCAGATAATCATCGCAGCAGGCACTTAGCACTTATCAAGAAAATTCACACACGTTAATTAGCGCAGATAAGTATCAGAGTATCACGGTATAAGAGCATAAGATCACCCATCGCAGAATGACATCATCACTGATATATCTTAAAATCAGAGCAAAATATAAGCACAGCATAAGAGCAAAGGAGATATATCATAAGAGCAAAATATTATATATTAGGTTCAACGAGCTTCCCTACACAAACGAACTTCCACAACCCCAACCACTTAGACGCTAACGCCTAAACTTACCTTACTTTACACTCCCCCTTCAGCATCAAAAAAGGGAGTGACACCTAAAAACCAAACTTGTAGAAAGCAAAACAAAAAGGAATATCCTAAGGGCAACTAGGATCAGAGTGGAAGGCAGCCTACTGGATTGAAGAGATTTCGAATCAGCGGATTTTGGAAGGGATTTCTTCATTATTTTGGAGACCTTGGACAACTTAAGCGACAGTTCGGTGTACTATTCTTTGATCTTGCGGAAGCGCTTCTGGTTGTCAGCCTTAATATCAGAGATATCGCGGCGTATCGTTGAGATTGCTTCTTTCCCGATGCTGAGCTCGTCTTCATATTCGTCGTTCTTAACCTTCGCCATTCCTTTCGCGGCGGACCGTTTCTGGGCACTGTCGACTGACCTATTTCCTTGGCCTTGAACCAACCTAGACTTTTCGAGTAATAAATCTCCATGCGTTTCAGAGTCACTAGATCCACGGCGTGGACGGACCTTGTCTTCCCATGCGGCGGCATCATTATTTCTTCGCAGTCAAGGAAGTGCTTGAGCAACATCTCGTAGGGCAATGCTTTGTTTCTGCTGTCGAAGGCTGGATCATGTGCAGGATGAAGTAACGAGATTGAATTGCGAATCTGAGGTATCATGTAAACATTGAAATTGCTCATGAAGTTCATCGTAGCTGAATGGCCTCCACTGCTGATTTTTGCACTCCATAGAGTCATATTGAACAGCTATGCAGGAAGAAGTAATCGATGGGGAGTTGATTGAGGCTTCGCCGTCAGAGAAATGGAGCTACGGGTATTCCAGAGGCTCTGAAAGACATCACTAGGTCGAAACCATCTGCGTGGCACCAGTCATTCATGTCGTAGTGGCAGAAGAGTTCATCGGGAACTCCTAGCATCTCATTGATTTTCTTAGTGGTCCAATTGATTCTGCCTCCCAGCACACAGGAGTGACACAAACGTGCTCTTCGTGCTCCTCGTAGTCGAAGTTTGCATAGAACAGTTTGACAGCCTCTGGGTAGTATGGCCTGTTGATACTATGGAATTTCTCCCAGCCGAAATCTTTTAGCCAGGTGATAAATGTTCCGGCAGGCAGCTTGTCAAAAGCAACGCCACGTCCCTGGCGATATCTCTGTTGCTGAAATTTGTAGTTGGTTCGGGCGCTTTCTTCCAGAAATGAGGGCTTCAACAGGAATCTCATTTGGTTTGGAAAGATCAAAAGGTGGTATTTCGGGTTCCTTTGGCGTCTGTTTTGGAGATGGCTGTAACATTCCATCCCATACCGTGTGTTACCGTAATCCGTCCTTACTGGGACCTGTGGGGTTGGGCCCACCACACTCCGACTGATAGTCTGGCCCACTGTATCACTATTTAACCTTTCAGCATGCTTTCCCCTCACTCACACGCACCCTGGGCAAACTTCCCAGGGGGTCACCCATCCCTAGATGTCCCAAGTCAAGCACGCTTAACTTCGGAGTTTCTATAGAGGTGTTAGGTCCTACGGTAACAACTCTATGATCCTAGGCATGAATTATAAGTAATTCGATGATAATGATTGACATTAAGATTCGATCGAAAAACTCAAATGAAGAACAAGAGAGAGAATTCGAGTAGAGTGAGAAAGTTACTATTGTTTCTCTCTCTAGAAATTGAATTGCAAGCCTTTCGGATTAATTTCCAAACCTTTCTCTATTGATTGCGATGTTTACAAAGTATTTATACCAAACACACTTGGTATAAATATCTAACTAGTCCTAATCTAAGGACAAATATAAGAAAAGCCCTAAATACAAGGACATCTAATAAAATCAAAGCACAATTTGTGCTTGATTGCTTGTCTGCTTAGTTGTCCTCGTCGGGCGAAGAATGACCTGCGCAGCCCAGCGCTTGCTCAAAGTTCCTGAGCGTGTTCCACAGCTCCATTCGCTCCTCTATCTTCAAGTAGTTCCATTAGGAGCGGGCTGTCCCACGAACCTGTGGATCCTCAGCATCGTATCTCGATTGATTTCTTCCAACCTCTGCTCTATATTTCTCCTTGATGATCTGAGCATCCCATCACAGAATTTGTGTATCTCATAGATCATCGACGACGACCTCTGGAGTTCGCAGAAGACGATCAAGTGTTTCTAAAGATCTCTCCAATGAAAGGCGTAAAGCGCTTCGGACGAAAGGGCAAGCTAAGTCCAAGATACATAGGCCCATTCAAGATTATCAGATGAGTCGGTGAAGTTGCATACCAGTTGGAATTACCGACTTCCCTATCGCAAGTTCACGACGTATTTCACGTATCGACGTTACGAAAATACGTCGCGGACCCAAGCCATGTGATTCAGAACGAGCTTCTTTATCAACAGCTCAAACCTGACTTGAGTTACGAAGAGAAGCCCGTAGAGATTTTGATGTACGAGTCGAAACGACTACGGAATAAAACTATTCCGTTAGTTAAAGTATTGTGGCGGAATCAATCAGTTGAGGAAGCCACTTGGGAGCGTGAAGATGATATGAGAATTCGTTATCCCGAATTATTCCAGTCGGCGTAATTTCGGGGACGAAATTCTTTTAAGGAGGGGAGGATGTAATACCCGTAAATTTTAAAACGGGATTTTGATGTAATTAAATGGGTAATTTTACGAATTAGGGAGTTTGATAAGAAATTATGTTGCGGAACAAAAATATAAGTTTTAATCCCAAAAATATTTCGAAATTTAACCAAAGAAATATAAAAATAATTTAAAGATTTAAGATGTTGGGGTATAAAAATAACAATATAGGAACTTATAATGTTGGGCTATTTAATATACATATATATAATTAATGCCCAAGTTGGTAAAGATAAATATTGAGAATTAAGTTGTTTATGCCTTGGGAAAAATCACGTCACCACATGCCCATCATTTCTCACGTTAACCAAGAACCTTAATACATATCCATACATAATTCCTTTAGGCAAAACCCTCAGTTTGGAAAAAGAAGAGAACAAGAAACGAAAAAAATAAGACTAGGAGAGAGAGAGCTTTAACAAGTTTAGACCTTTAAACAAATTCAAAGAAAACGAAGAGGAGGAGGTAAGATTCGATTATGGTTATGTAATTTCCTTGTGCCTATGATATATATGTATGTTTATTATTATGCTTTGACTTTGCGTAATTATATGTTGATAATTTAAAAGCAATATATTCAAAGTTAAGCCATAAGCCTTGAATTTTGGGATAGTTAAACCATCCCTAATGGTATATATACACATATATATGCCAAAATTCGTGGCTAGTTAAGGGTACCGAAGGATTTCATAAGTTAATAAGTTAAGGAAACCCTAGCTCTTTAAGGATCGATTCAGATTCATAGCTGTTCATATGACGAGTTTAGAAAATTCAATATGTATAGTGTTCTTGAGAGTTTAATATTTATTATGCTGAAAACTTAATAATTAAGGATGAGGTGAATTTTGATAGGTATTTCATAAGGATTAGATGTTGATATATGATAAATGCTTGTTTTGAATATATATGTCGATATATGTGTATACTAATTGAAGGAAGTTGTCGAAAGATATCATAAAAATCGAGATATGATTGTTCCTTTATAAGATAATCTCGAGGTGTTTCATGGAAGGAATTCGAGATATATAACTGATGGATGTCGAGATATGTGTACTAGAAAGAATTCGAGATTTGATGGTTCTTCAATGACAAGACTTCGAGATGTATCTCCAAAAAAAAAATTTTGACACCATATAATAAAAGTCGACACGAGAACTCGAAATTAGCTATTTAAAATGATTTCGATAAGCTATATAGATCTCGATACTTCCTATAGTAATATGTTCTCGACATTTTTATGGTCTCGAGATTTATTTTTATACATAGAAGATCTCGACATTTAAATCCTCACAAAAGATTTCGATAAGCTGATAAATATCGGCACTGTTTAAAGATTTCGATACTTAACATAATTTCAGTAGTATTCTACACTTAATAAATTTTCGATATTTTAGAATTTTGCTAATTTTAGGGTTTTACTATTTCTAGGGTTTTCAATATTTTAGGGTTTTCTATAATTAGGGTTTGGGAACTTGAAAACTTATGCAGTTTAGCAAATATACTGATATGATAATATTTATTTATTCAGAGGATCGACTTATAGGAATTCCATCAGACTTTTTATTTGACGCTAGCAGGAGGACAGGTAGGTGGATCATCCATCTACAATACGTAAACACATTTATGTGTTGTCATGTAATTATGTGATTTACGTGACTTATGTGCTTTACCTATTTTACGTACGATTTATATAAATCATGTTTATATGAAATTTCATACATATGCATGTCACGTGCGTATCACGTTAGGGCGAGAGACGGTTGTACCGTAGTGAGACGGTAGTGATATTAGATATCGACGTACGGGGTAGAATGAGATGTTTGTGATTGGTGACTCTTAGAGGAGTCGAGGTTGGGCTCACTGGGCACCTGGCGGAGACAGGCGTGATCGATCTGTCTACTCGGGCGTGACCGTCCCGAGGTGCATACCGCCGGATGAGATATTGATGTGACCTGATAGGAGGCCATTGGCGTGATCGTCCAGTGCACTATCAGTGTATACTTTTGGTGCGGAGCGACCCGGTAGGAGGCCATTGGCGTGATCGTCCAGTGCACTAGCAGGGTAGGCTGCCGCGAGACTTGGGGGTGGCTTCCCAGTAGTCTTTGCGCGCGAGGGTGTCGAGCCTAACCTAGGGCCCTGTATTGTGTGAAATAGGAATGTGACAAAATAAAGAGTGTGCATTATATCATGTCGTGAGAAATTGGGATTGGGTTGAGTGCACACCTGCATACACGCATTTTATTCACCTACTGGGCAAATTGCTCAGTGTTTATGTATTGTAGGTACTGAGTCCGACGCAGATACGCGTCGTGACTGAGGCGGCCGGTGGCGGTGCTCCACGGACTTTTGAGGGCAGGGCGGTACATGGATGAAGACCTGTGGAGCGGCGTTAGCGCTTTTTGTTCTTTTGATATTTTTGGGGCTTCGGCCCATGTACAGAGAAATAACTATTCGATTATGTGCCTATATTGCCTAACCTAACAAATAACTAGATAAGGACTTAGAAGAATTTTTGGAAGAGATGAGAGAACCTGTGAAAGGATGAGGTGGCTAGGAATTTCGAAAGAGGGTAATTCTGACAAGAGAACTTCGAAACCCTATATGTTCAAACCTAGGGTTTTCCATGTGTTGCGAAGACTTAGTATGGAAGGAAAAATAAAGTAATAAAATAATACATAGTAGTTGAGATAAGATAAGTATTAATATAACCGTCGACGTCATTGACTTATTATCACACGCAATACACATATAAGAATTAGGAGAAGAAGAAAATGTAGTTCATTTACAAACTTTCGACGAAATTTAAGAACAAGAGGAAACGAGGAACTGGGCTAGCAAACATCCTCGAACTAGGAGAGGCTATAATTTCTTTACCTTGAATTTATGTTTTCTTCACGCTATACATGTATTCAGTATTAATACGCACGAAATTTTCAAAAAGCTCATGTTTATTTTAGGCTTTGATCTTTGAAGTTTAAGTCGGCTTTGAAGTTCTTCTGATGAGAAATATGCCTTTCAATCGAAGGTTTAGGTGATTTTGTAGAAAAAGAGTGTTCTTTGTAAGATATGATTTTCAAAACCATATAAGTTTTGTACGAGGAATTTCGAAATCAAGTGTGAGAAGAAATGAATTTCGAAAGAAAGTTCGAAATGAATTTCAAAGTCATTACGAAATTTGTTTCGAACATCATTTCGAAGTTTATTTCGGGAAAAAATTATAGGAAATTTCGAAACAAATTTCCAAAGTTTTTATGTGTATAAATTAACGTTTCGAGGTAAGGAATTTCGAAAGGAATTTCGAAAAATATTCGAACATTATTTCGGAATCAAGTTCGAAATTCATTTCAAAATCTATTTGGAAGTTTATTTCGAAAATCTAATGTATATTTTTTAACAAATTTCGAAACATATGTCTAAGTAGAATTTCGAAAAATTTTATGAAACAAATTCCGAAACACTTTACAAGGCATTTTGAAAATTCATTTCGAAATTCATATGTAAACTTAGAAAAATTTCAAAAGCAATCTTGAACTTAAGAAAAGTTTGAAACCTCAAATAGATTTTCGAAACCCTAACGGGGCCAACGGCCCTTTCAGTGGGAGCCTTATTGAACATTTTGGACATCTTGCTCAAAGTATTGCAGATTTCTCGAAATCAGTTGTGGAGCCAGATGTCACTGATCAAAATTATAGGGAGTTAATCGCATTGATTTTAATACATAGGGAGTAAATTTGTGGTTATTGATCAAAATAGGGTTAATCTGAAAAGATAAGAAAGTTACATTCGAAAATTAGGATAGGAAATGTAATTTTCGATCATAAGTTTCTCGTGCGTAAATAGTATTGGGCCCAATCCAACTTAGACACGAAAAACGTCTCCTCAGCCCAATTAGGAAAAAGTTACTTTTTGCAGTTGAAAATCCCTAAATACACGCAAAAACCCTTAATCACAAAATTCACAGTTGAAAATTTTCTCTAGCGAAAAACTTTAAAAAGACGATTCATTAACTTACTCAAATCCTTCGATTCTTAGAATAAAATTGTCTTTTTAAGGTAGAAAAAATGCTTATGTTCTATTTGCGTGCATTTAATCTTCATTTGCATCTACGGTTTATGGTTTTTCGCTTGATTATGTGTTAGATTTTCGATAGTTTAAAACTGTGAAAACCCGCATGCTATTTGGCAGAGATTTAGACGTGTTTCTATGTTAATCTGGGATAAAATCTGTGTCTTAAGATAGTTTCGGTGTTTTTAATCATTCTGATAGTATAAATTTTCGATAATCTGCGTTTGAGAGTTCAAATCGATGCTTCGACTAAAATGGGTTTTTTTCCAAGGTTTAAAGTCGTCGAAGAACTTTCTCGATCGCAAACAGTATCAATTGAATTATGTTACTGTTTGCATCGTAAAAGATTTTCGACCGATAAATTTTGACTAAGTCGTTAAGATAGATGACGTAGGTCGAAAAAGTACTTACTATCGAGAAATCTAATTTGAATTTTATGCGAGCGAAAAACTAATTTCGGTCGTAAATTTTAGCGGATATAAAATTAATTTTTCGACGCTAACTTTCTCGATCGTAAAATAGGCGGCAATAATTTTGTTCGATCGAAAATTTTCTCGGCAATTAACGTAGTTTCTTGTTGACTATTTTCTCAATCGACAAACTTCGCAGCGAAAACCACTTTGAAAATCGAAAAACTTTCACGCTCGACAAAGTCATGACAAGAAATTTTATTCAAGCGCGAAAAATTTTTCGATCGTAAATTTAAGCGGAAATCGATTTTCTCGATCGTAAATTTACATGGAAATTTTTCTCGATCATAAAATTTCTCGGCTACAGTACCACTTCTTAAGTTCAAACACTTGGAAAATTTTCTGTAAGTCCTTTACACTGTACCGAACCTTAGCGAATACAATTTTTCGATTGCAAATTTAAACGGAGACATGCATTCAAAATTAGCACTTTGAAATATAAAATTGAGAATCCAATTTTCGAGCGAAACAATAGAACGGAATGAACAGTGCTTGCCTTCTACGATTCAACACTTAGAATATTTTTCGAACTGAACCATATATGCTTCATTTGCAGCTTTCGAAAATTTTATTAATAAATACAAACTCATTAGTTTAGCTTCGTCTGTCCTATGTTTTATATGTCTACCAAACATGAAATAATGTGTTCAAAATTTATTGTTTAATATGGTATATTTTCGACCCCAATTAAAAATTGAACTAATGAATTTTCTTATTTTTCGGATGGATCGTTACCCTGGATACAACCACATATACGATCACAACCTGTATCTCAAGGTTCAGGACACAAATTTCAGCTAGACCTGACGACATTCCGATGCCCTGACGAGATTACGGTATCCATACTTCAAGGCCATCCCTCTGGCCTGCACTTACAGTGACGGCCCCAGTGCCAATGGTCTATCTCCAACAATTTTAGGGGACGAATCACGTAGTCGAAGGCACCTACCAATTCACAACGGTACGCGGGAAAAGACTACATCAGCTTCAGCAAGAATGATTTTGGCCTCGTCTTGGACCTGCCTTTCAGCCACAACTACGACCATCTACCTACAGATGCGGAGATGGTGTGTGACTTCCTACAAATGGGATACAGACCGCCGCTCACCAAGCTAGCGCAAGTACAAAGCAACGGCATCCCACATCCATGGAAGACACTTTTTGGGATAATTAACAAGTGTCTGTCACGCACGCCGGTTTCACCAAAGCAACGACAACATTCTTCGCATCTTCCACGGCATTGCACTCTCCCGAAATTCCATTTCGCACAGCTGATCGGGAATGACCTCGCATAACAGGTTAGACAAAAGGAGAACAAGCGATCGAAGAATGTACCGTATGCAAGGTGGTTTAATGGATCATTGCCCACCTCATGGAGCTTCACGAAATATTCCTCGCCTGCCTCTAGGAGGAAATTATCAACCACCACGGCTCAAGTTCTTTAATCATCCCAGGCTGACGGATCTGGACCGGCCTTCGATGCCGATTTCTTCTAACCTACTCCGTCTCGCCGACCCCACGGAAGACGTCTACAGACTCGATTGTCGGGAAAATCATTTGATGGAAGCAATGATACGAGGACCCCCGACAGATTTTAATGTGAGCCCTTAACAACAACCAAGCCCTGAGGCTGCGCTGATAGATGAAGTAGCCCAGGAGTTTGAACAAGAGCCTTCAACTCAAGAAGATCACATGTCTGATCTAGATGGCGTGTTGATTGATACAGTGGCAAAAGAGTGGGAACTCGATCCTCCAGTTGCTGAACTCGGAGCTGAAGTGCCGGTGCATGTTAGTGTGTTTTCAAGGGTCTATTGAGGAGATCTTCCAACAAGAAGCACAGCTCGACGCTGAAATGCAGCACAGTCTACTTCAACAGGCTACCACGCCTGAAACAGAGGCCTTGATTACCACGATCACATCTGGAGAGCCTCAGGTGACAGCACAAGTCCACGAGGATGTTGAACGAGAACAGACTCCTCACACGGCTACCTCTTCAGAAGCCACGGCATCTGACGAGGAAATCCAACTTGTCAGACGGGTTCCTCAGCCACGACTCCCATCTCCTGAACCCGTCGTAACAGCTGTCACATCCACTTCAGACACGACGCCGATTATCACTCCAAGGGCTAGGACCCTTCTTCGTCAATCTTGAGCCCCAACCCATTTCCTAGCATCAACTGAGGTCGAGACTCCGACTCTACCCATTACCGGCTCAGTACGATAGGTGTCTGATACGCAACCTCACTCAGAACTTGCAACACCACACTTAGGTGCGAATCTTCTAGATTCAAATCGAGGATTTGATGGAAGTCTCGACACGTCACAACCTTAAGTGAGTCACGAGCCAACCCACTGTAATACCCGTAAAAAAAATTTAATAAGGATTTTTGCTGTAATTAACAATGTGGTTAGTTAATTTAGGGATTCTGACTAAACTAGTATAAAACCTTGAGGTAAGACTATTAAATCGAAATTTCGAAATTAGTTCGAAATCTACAGGAATAGCACTCGAAAGTATGAGGAATCTGAAAAGATATTTGAATAAGTAAGCTAAATTATTGAACAATGAAAATTCTAAACATTAAAAATCACAAGTCTTCGATACTCTAACATGACAAGAAAGATTTCGACATCTCTTAATTCATTATGAAAGTTTTCGATGTCACATGGTGAGATAAAGGTTTTCGTAATTATGTCACATCACTAGTTCACATATCTATCTACTTGCATACATATGTTTAATAATTAAATAACCATCTAAGAACTTAGGGTATTACACGTGGCGGTTTTACATTATTGATTGAGCATGACTAATAATTTTTCCTTAACCTTGAGTTAATACACATCACCACCTAGGGAAACTTACGCATCTTTATGTATGTATACCAACAAACACTACAACGAAAAGAAGGAGAAGCTCTTAAAAACCAACCAAGTGATAAAAAAAAAAAAAGAAATCATAACTGAAAAACAAAGAAGGTTACGAGGGGCTACGCAGGTAAGTTTCATCTCTAACTCGTAAATAAAATTAGGTTTTGTAAACTTACAACATCATCTATGATTTACTTTTTTATTGAAGAAGTATTCAATTAATGTTTCATGGTCTCTACGATTTTTATATACTTGTCCAAGTGATTTAGATAGTGTTTCGTGACTTTAAGTAGTAGAACTAAAGTTCTAGATGCTAATAGGACCATTAAGTATATGCAAGTAACAACCGTGGATATTTGGAGGTTTGTAGTATATTACTACTTAGGGTTTGATCCATTCTAAGTGTAACAAGTTTTCGTGAATATAGAACTTGAGGTATTTCAAATCTCTTTCGGCAATTCATAGGATACGGTACTTGCGAAATATATATATATATATATATATATATATATATGTATATATATATATATATATATATTATTATCAATCTGTGAAAGTTTTTGATTTCTTATATAATTAAGGCAGGCTAAAGTTTTCTACTCTATATGCCTACGTTAAAATTTTGGTACCTGGCATGGTTAATATGTTTTGATATATAAATAGATATCTTTACGTAATCTCATGCTAAACATAAAAGGCGTCAAAGTTCCTGAGGTAGTTTTGAGATTCGATTTAAGCTCATAAGCATTTAGATGATATGTTCAATATACTTCTACATGCCTTACGTGATGTTATGTTAATCCTAGGGAGCTTTGAAACCTACGATGCTTAGAAAACCCTAACTTTCGAAATTGGTAGTGATCATGTAAATTTATGTAGTAAGGATATTAATAATTTTCAATAGATAAAATACTTGTGGGAAGGAAATTAATTCTTTATGGTATACCGTATTCCAAGTTAGGAATGATTTTCGAAGCTGATTTCGGTAGTATATGAATTTCTATTTTAGGATTTGATGTTCTTAAAGTGTATGAACTTCTGGTTTTGAATGAACTCGGGCGATTTGGATAGTCGATTATAACTTCAAGCGAATTAAGTAGTCTAACCCTTACTAAATTCGGGCGAATTAATTTAGTGGGTTAACCATTGACTGCCGGGTCCAATATCTAATTATAATTACTTAAACCAGAATAGTTCTAAAAGTAGTACATCTACTGATAATATTTAATTATTAAGAGGATCGACAGTTAGGGACTTCGACATATTTCTTATTTGACGATAGCATGAGGACAGGTAGGTGAATCATTCATCTACAACACGTAAATGCTTACCTGCTACTATGTGATTATGTGATTCGATGATTTACGTGTTTTATGTATATTTCATGTGGCATCACATTTTATGTATATGCATGGCATAGCACGACATTGTGAGGGATAATGACCACATTGGTGGTGACACCTTAAGGCGTCGATTGAGCGGGGTAGAGTGTGCCAATTGTGGCAGTCAGACTCGTAGCGGAGTTGAGGTTGGTTGGACTCGCGGGGCACCTGACGGGAGACAGACGTGAGCGATCTGTCTACTCGGGCATGAGCGGAGTTATGTAGTGGAAGGGGCGACCTGATAGAAGGACGTTGACGTGATCGATCAGCGCACTATCGGCGTGGGCACCGCTATTCTGGCATGAGCGACCAGATGATATATTTTATTGGGCGCGAGGTGCCGAGTCCAGCCTAGGGCCTTGATATTGATATACGATAGAAATATGGGAACGAGCGTGCATTATATCATGTTGTGAGAATTGGGATTGGGAATGAGTGCACGCTGCATTGCATATTCACCTACTGGGCAATAGCTCAGTCTTTTATGTGTTGTAGGTATGGACGAGCTCGACGTCGATGAACGTCAGGGCTAAGGTAGTGGCTGGTGGCGGTGACTCCATGTGCTTTTGAAGGCGAGAGCGGTACATGGATGCGACCTGTGGAGTGGCGTAGTGGGTTATAATATTTTTGGGGCTTCGGCCCATGTATAGACATCGTTCTGTAAAATTATGCTATGTAAATTATTTTTTTTAAAAAGTTTTGTTAGATGGGCATTCTGCATCTTACGTTGCGGAAATCCGCCACTAATCCTAACTAGAAAAGTAAGGTCGCCACAGGTGGTATCAAAGCATAGGCTTTAGATTATGTAGACTGTCCATGTACGTCAACTCAAAAGCCTGGAGAACCAGCCTGGCCTGTGAGTTTAATATTTGATTTTGTTATTACGTGTTATTTAATATGTGCTCTATGTGAATAATTGTAGAAATAGATAAAATATCGGAGGGACGTCGAGAGGTAGGCAGCTCCAGTCGAAGGCGGGGTCTGAATCCCCACCGAATGACGATCGCTCTACTATCCCTCAATTGACCGATCTGATCCGACTGGTCGGATAAAATCAACGACTTGATCCATCATCGGAGCTCGTCGGAACATTCCCCCGCAGCCTGATTGAGTGGAACTAATCGGGGGAACTATTGGAAAGCTAAACCCCCCAATATTTACCGAAGCCACCAATCCTGCGGTGGCTGAAGACTGGATGGGCACCATAGAGGACATGTTCATCTATAGTCGAGTGCCTGAAAACGAAAAAGTCCTTTGTGCCATTTCCCTTCTCCGAGAGAATGCGCGATATTGGTGGAACACCGTAAAAGGTGTTGGAGAGCCCAATCACTATGACTTGGGAAAGGTTTAGGGAGCTCTTCTTCAACAAATACTTTACGGCGCACGATCAAGAACAAAGGATTTACGAGTTCATGAGCTTGAAGCAAGGAAGCATGCTGGTGGCGGATTACATCCGTCGATTTGAAGAATTATCTCGATTTGCTCTGCAGTTAGTGGCGACTAATTCGTTGAAAATGACCAGGTTCATCAAGGGACTTAAACCCAAAATATATCAGGATTTAAGTATTGCGGGTGCACGCCAACTAGAGTTTATGCAAGTGACGGAATGTGCCTTAATCGCGGAACAAGCAGAGTCGGTGGTGGTGGAAGCCCAGGAAGCGAAAAAGAGGAGAGAGGCCCAACAAGGAAGTGGAGGAGATAAGAAACGCCAATTCTTTGGCAAAGGTCCTATACCCAATGGAATCGTCAGGGCCAACAAAACTGGCGCCCGAGACCAAACCAGGGACTAATCAATATTCCCAATCGACCTCAAAATGTTGCGCCCCAGTGTCGACAATGCGGGCGTTACCATTTCGGGGCCTACTACGGAGCAAGACAGATTCCGCAGTGCTTCCGGTGCGGAAAAATCGGTCATTTTGCTAGAGCTTGTACGGAGAATTTACCCCTAGTACGGAACTCGGCTCAACCGCCGATTCGACCTCCACCCGTTCCAGTGTGAGTTTTTACTTTGACAAACGAAGAGGCCGAAGTGAACCCTTCAGTAGTAACAGGTACGTTGACTATCTACGACGTGGCAATTTCTGTATTGATTGACTCTGGAGCCACACATTAGTTTGTGTCGGCTAATTATGTAGAAAAGGTGGGAATCTCTCCTACCTTACCTGAATGCAATTATGTAGTTACTTTGTCGCACGGTAATCTGATGCGCACTAACAAGGTGCTAAAAGGATGTTCCGTGATCATTAAGGGTAGAGATCTGAGCGTCGACCTAATAATAATCCCAATGAACGACTATGACGTCATCTTTGGGATGGATTGGCTTTCAAGATATGTGGCCATCATAGATTGTAATAAGGTCACAAAATTCCAATTGCCCGAAGAAGAGGTGTTCACTTTTTCGGGTAAGGCAAGTCTGAATCGTATTCCACGAATTTCTGCTTTAAAGACTCAACGACTTGTGAGTCGTTTCTTGTATACGCGGTGAAAGCGGAGGAATTACCTCAACCAGAACTGAAAGACGTGCGATAGTCAACGAATATACCGATGTATTTCCCGATGATCTCCCGGTGTTACCCCCTGATCGAGAAATACAGTTCACAATAGATCTAATGTCGGGGTCTGTCCCAATCTCTAAAGCTCCATATCGCCTAGCGCCCAATAAACTGAAGGAGTTGAAAGAATAACTGGAGGATTTACTGCAGAAAGGGTTTATCCAACCCAGCTTTTCACGTGGGGAGCACCGGTTCTATTTGTACGGAAGAAGAATGGGTCAATGCGATTATGTATTGACTATAGGGAGCTGAACAAGATTACCATCAAGAATAAGTATCCATTACCAAGGATTGACGATCTGTTCGATCAGCTACGAAGAATAAAAAGAATGAAGATGGGGAAGTGATTTGGAACAAAGCAAGGCTGATTGGAAAGGGATACAATCAACAGGACGGCATCGACTACGATGAAACCTATGCTCCTGTTGCCCGAATCGAAGCCATCCGCCTTTTCTTGGCTTATGCTGCTAACAAAGACTTCAAGGTTTATCAAATGGATGTTAAGACCGCCTTCCTCAACGGCGTGTTAAAGAAGGAAGTCTACGTAGCTCAGCCAAAAGGTTTTGTTAATCAAAAACATCCCAGTCACATCTATCGATTGGACAAAGCTCTCTACGGATTGAAACAAGCCTCACGTGCTTGGTATGATGTCCTGAGCGTCTTTCTAGTGAAATATGGGTTCATCCGCTTGACGATCGATACGACCCTCTTCATAAAATGGCAAGACACAGACTTGATGATCGTCCTAGTTTATGTAGACGACATAATCTTCGGATCAACAAATCCACGACTATGCAAGAGATTTGGAGATCTAACGAAGAGAAAATTTGAAATGAGTCACATGGGAGAGATGCAATTCTTCTTGGGACTCCAAGTCAGGCAGCTCGAAGATGGCATCTTCATAAGTTAGACACAAGGATATTCTGAAGAAGTTCCATCAAGATTAGAGCAAGCCTCTCAGCACTCCCATGTCACCTAGATGCAAGTTGGATGCCGATCCCACAAGAAAAGCGGTCGACATCACACTATATCGCAGCATCATCGGCTCTCTTCTCTGTCTCACCTCAAGTCGGCTGGATATTATGTTTGCTACTTGCTTATGTGCCCGTTTTCAAGCCGACCCTAAAGAATGCCACATGCTCGCGGTTAAACGAATCTTATGCTACTTCAAAGGCACCTCTACCCTAGGATTATGGTATCCTAAGGGCACAAATTACAAATTAATTGGCTATACTGACGCTGATTATGCAGGTTGCTGGATGGACAAGAAAAGCACATCCGGTGGCGCTCAATTTCTAAGCGAAATTTTGGTCTGCTGGTTATCCAAGAAACAAAACTCGTCTCAACATCAACGGCCGAGGCTGAATATGTCGCGGCTGCCAGCTGTTGCTCGCAAATGCAATGGATGCGAACTCAACTTCGCGACTGTTGGTACAATTTAAATAATATGCCCATTTATAGCGATAGCCAAAGTACCATTTCAATTACGTGCAATCTCGTTCACCACTCACGCACAAAACACATAGATATTAGATATCATTTTATAAAAGATCTCGTAGAAAAAGGTACGATTGACATGTACTTCGTGAAAACGGAGTATCAACTAGATGACATTTTCACCAAGGCTTTGGATGAAAAACGGTTCCAATTCCTTGTCGGAAAATTAGGCATGTTGAATCTTCCGTAATCTATGCTTTACGTGCTCCTATGTGCTTACACATGTTCTATGCTATGTGTTTTCTATACTTTAAATGCTATATCTTGCGTGAAATTTTTCATTATAATAAAAATAAAATAATCTAATAAAAAATCCAAAAATATTATACATATAAATATAATATTCGGGGAATGACGATATCTTTAGGATGCTCGATCTAAGTCACGTATGAAATTCCCTGACATGCGACTGATCAATTGCTTAATTTTGTCAATCTTAAGTCGCATTCTTGTGTCTAAAAGTTCTCTCGTAGACTCCATTCGACACGAAGCCATTTTATATGAGTGAGATTTCTAGCCTTCTTTATTTTCTATCTACTAATCTATCCTTGAGTGAGTCACAAAATGATTGCGTGTCTTAACTCGTGATTCTTGGCCTCATACTCACCTTGCAAGAGAACGTTAGGAAGATGATTAGGGCATTAGGAAATTCCTCACTCGGCCAAATATAATTTTCAATCCGTTAACATAGCCTTTAGTCATCCATTTTGAGTCTTCTCCGAATTCATTTTCTTTATTTGAAAGCCCTTTGAGCCTTCAACCTACAATATGAAATTTTGGCGGGATGTTCAATCAAGAAAATGAGGGGGGGGGGGGGGGAAACGGGACGAAAAAGAAAAGATGATAAAAGAAGGTGGAAAACGCACACGAGGAATGCTCAACGCACAAAGAAAAACAGAACAAAAGAACCTACCTCTCAAAATCTTTAAGACGAGGGCATAGATCTTGCTGTGAACTTCTTCATCGATAATCTCGTACACTCGTCAGAACGGCTGGAAAGAGGAGCACCATGAAGTGAACTTCTCCAACGGTAATCCAGTCTTATATCGAGATAACGAGAAGAGGAGCACGGCCTTTGGTTCGAATTCCATAACTGTAAACTTCTTCAATCGATAATCTCTGAAACCTCTTTAGGGATTTAGGGATTAAGAGAAAAGGAG
>JAPQWV010003397.1:0-42000 GCA_027422505.1 Craterostigma plantagineum
TATAGAAACATACAAAATTAGGGTTTGTTAGTCTAGTTATAATTTCCCGAAATTGGCTTAATTTGAAAACCCTAGTTTTGACTTATAAATCTCGATTATGTCTAATAAACTCAGTCCTATTAGCAACCCATGGCTATTGGGGGTCGGTTTTTATGCTGCCACAAATCAGTGGCCAGGGCTGTGGATCAAGCATGCAGGGAGTTCTTATGGGGGAAGAAGAAACACGGCAAAAGTATTCCATTGATCAGCTGGGACAAAGTTTGCCTGCCGCGGTCCCAAGGTGGATTGAACTTACGAGATTGTGTTACTTGGAATAAAGCGCTTGCGGGAAAACAGATTTGGGATATTACGAGCAAAACTGATTCGCTTTGGATCAAATGGATCAGTACAATTTACTTGAAGGGGAGCAATTTTCTGGGAATACAACCCACCAATGGACTCTTGTTGGCATTGGAAAAAAATCCACAGACTCAAAGAGAACTTCCGAGAGGGATATGTGGGGTTGCAATGGACAAGTTCACCAGATGGCCAATATTCTGTCAAGGCAGGATACAAATGGCTTAAGGGGATACACCCGAGGTTCCCTTTTTGCAAAGCAGTTTGGAATAAATTCAGTCCACCCAAACATTCATTTTTCCTCTGGTTGCTAGTGCAAAAGAAATTATTAACTGCAGATAGATTGATCAAATGGGGGCTGACTATCCCCTACTCTTGCTGTCGATTGTGTGGTAAAGCAGAGGAGTCGATAGAACACTTGTTCCACGAATGCTCATACTACCAGCTGCTAATTGAGAAACTATCAGACTGTTTCAGTCTTAATGGGGAGTGGTGCACATTTGATGATATGCTAGAATGGATAAAGTGCAAGGGAGGTAAGAGAACTGTAAGTCAAGGCACCAACACGGCTGCTACATTCTATTTTCTATGGCATGAAAGAAATCACAGACTGCACTCTGAGACGGGCTGGCGATCAGAGATCAACTGTCCAAGATGATTATAGGGGAGATGCAAGTGAGACTTAGATTCTTTAGCAGTTTGAGAGGAGTAACCAATTCAAGCCTATTTCGCCGAATATGTCATAGCTGAGAGTTCTTTTCTAACTCACGGTAGTAGTTAGATTTATGTACAGTTGACTGAGTTACGTGGTAAATGAAAATTTCTTTCTACCAAAAAAAAAAAAGAAACCCTAAATTCTGTTAAATTGAAAAGTATTATTTTGAAATTTGTAAGAGTCTCGAGCTTAGTCTCGATATCGTTATTAGGTGGATCTCGATCGAGCTGTATGGTAAAACTAAATTTCGATATTATATATAAGGTCCAATATCTTTACTATGCTCAAAGAACTCGACATGGTTCAAGATACATCTCGACACAAAGCATGAAATGGTTTCGATATTTTACTCAAGATGTCGAGATGTTTTATGTGAGGATCTCGATAAATACATCGTGATATGGCATATGGGATTTCGACATTGTAAGTAAGATGTTGGGATGTATTTATAACAATATGTCGATATCTCAAGTTGGGTTACTCGATAGGTTTTATAAGAATTTAATATCTACAGTACTTAATGATTTCGATATATACACATTTCTCGACACTTTTAATTCTCTATGAAGACCTCGAGATGTATATTGGGATAATAAGATGTCGAGCTTTATTGTTAGATTCAAAGATAAATCTCGAGCTTTCAACTCGAGTTTTATCAATTAGTATACCACATTCGAAATTAGTTCCAAAGATCTCGAGGTGTGTCAAGTAGCATACCTAATTTCGACATGGATTTCGATGTGTGACTTTGATATATATATAAAAAAAAAACTTCGATATCAATATTTGAAGATAGATCTCGATATTTAATTGCTCGACATTTTACTTATTTCAAGATTCTTCAACTCGACATTTCAGAGTTTCTTGATCCTATCAACGTCAGAAAATCACACGGAACTTCATTCTACCGAAAGCTTCAATCCTTCAAATATTGATACTTAACTCTTAAAACTATTCTCCCCAAAATTCCCAGATCCTAAGATTTCTTCTACTTAATAATCGTTACTCTATCCCAAGCTTACTCTACCTCATTATTACGGACCCTAGAGCACTCCATACTTACCAAAAAATATAGCTTAATCTTAATTAACACCCTGATATACATTTACATTCGAAATTAGGGTTTTCACCCTCTTTCTTACACTTGAATATGTCGGTATCCTTAATTGTTAGGGTTAGAATATCTAGAAATACTTAAGTAACGAAATTTACCAAGGTCTTAAGTAATATTCTTACTTACCAAACATGAATTGTAGTATACTTGGAAAATTCTTTCGTTTGAGCTTCTCTCGGCCTTTCTTCTTTCTTTATTAGTTTATAAGGGTTTTCTTATTTTCTAGGAACTAGGATCGTATTTTGGCTTTCATCTATTGTATGTTGTTTCTTTGATTCATTTGATAAGTGTTACACTTAGAAAATTGTGCTTGAGTTTGACTACTAGGTGACTAAGCAATTTATTGTTACTTTTGGGTTAAGGAAGCATTACGTGTCATTTATTCATTATATTATATATGTAAGTCATGATTAGTTAAGGTATGTGTACTGATTGACTTTTCATGTCTCATGTAGCAATCCATCGTTACCTCTATTTATTAGCTCTATCGAAATCTACATATTTCGACATTCACAGTATTTGATTTCGAAATCTACCTTCTAATACCTCTTGATTTCGATTTATTTTAATTACGTGAGCAACTTTCTCTCAAATCAAAGATTACGAGTTGTTTGCTTAGTAATTCTAATGTTTCGAAATTTAAGATTTCAAGTCTTCTAAGATTTCGAGATTAAAGATCTCGAATTCTTCCTCAAACTTTTCGAATTTTACTCATTTCGTGGGTTTTTAATTCGACAACATCCTATCTATTTAAACACTTATTACTTGGAAAACCCTCTTGTCTAATTTCGATTTCTACCCATGTAAATGTTAATTATTTTCCTAAGTTAGAATTCTTCATAGCACGTAATTAATTCACCATTTAAAATTTCCTAAATCCTACGTTCATCACTCAAGTCATAATTCAGAACACACATAAGAATTATAAATCACATAGCACGTAATCATATAGACACATAAGTCATTTAAGATCATAAAAGCATGAAAACATTGTATCACCAAAAGTCCTAATCTCTTTATTTAATAAATCCAATAAAGTTTCTAATTTATTGCTAATTAAATCGTAAATCCCGTGATTAGATTTTACGGGTATTACATCCTCCCCCCCTTAAAAGAATTTCGCCCCCGAAATTCCGTCAGCTGGAATAATTCAGGGTGACGATTGGTAGGGAGTTGATCTTGGCTTGGTTGGGTGATAAAAATTCACCCTAGAAAGTTATCAAGGATCTCAAATAATTTTCGAGGATCGAAAGGAATAGAATCATGGTGAAGTAACAGGAGGATTGGTCTAATTAGGGGAACTCGTATTCCTCGAAAAGCTAAGAAGAATTCTGTAATTCTAACTTAGGCAGAGATCAAAGGTTTTAAGCGTCCACCACACTTTTCGCTGCGCTATTTCGATACTGAAAAGGGATGTTTCTCGAATTGATCAGAAAAGTTGAGGTGTAAAGGTTATACCCCAAATATTAGGTGAAATTGGGATTTGCTCCCAGGTAATTCAGATACGACTTCCTATTTTGAGCACCTATCTACAACGATCATGATTCAGGTCGACGCTTGAACTGGTATCGACCAAATCGGCTAAAAGAATTCCGAATCTTACCACATAAGTGGTGGTTACAAAGAACATGTGGCTCATGAAGCCATTAGAATGCATGTTGAAGTCTATCGATTAGAAGGGTACCTTCCGTCTCGGATGGGTTATTTTCAGCTTCTTCTGCCGTAAGCATATATACTCGAGCGGGTGCTGTCGGCGGCTTGGCCCGGTTCGTTCCCTGACTTCCAGATGCATTTCCCGGGCAGGCTACGGAGTAGTGGCCGGTCTTGCCACATTTAAAGCAGGTGGCGTTTTGGGAGACAGACGCCAAGATGACGTCGTGCACATTTCGGACATATAGGTGCATTTGGTTGGGGTCTCCCTTGATTCGGATTAGGTTGTTGAGGTGGTCCAGGGGCGGTTTTGGGAAATTGGGTTTCACATTCTGAGGGACAAATGTTTCTTCGGGTTATTTTCGTTCCCTTTGGGTCCTTGTTCGAATTTCCTCTTAACTTCCTGGGCTCGCATAATTCTGATCTCGGCTTGCTCAGCCATCAGGGCTCGTTCTGCCATTTGGGCATAAGTAACCCCTTGGAATCCAGCCATGCCGACGTCGCGATAGAGTTCTGGCTTCAAGCCTTCCATAAATCGTTCGATTTTCAGCGAGTCGGTGCTCACCATATGGGTTGCAAATCGGGAGAGTTGTTCGAATTTTCTAATATACTCTGCCACCGTCATTGTTCCCTGGTGGAGATTGATGAACTCGTTCATTCTTTGTGCACGAACGGGAGCAGTAAAATACTTATTTCGGAAGAGCTCTTTGAAATGCTCCCAGGTCATTGTTATCGGATCTTCGAGAGTTAGGATCGTGTCCCACCAGTGGCCGGCGCTTCCCCTTAATAGGTACCCAGCGCACAAGGCCTTTTCGGTTTCAGGGGTACGACTATGTTGGAACATAGTTTCTAGGGTTCGGAGCCAATCCTCAGCCGAGGTTGGGTCAACAGCATCTTCAAAGGTTGGGGGGTTAAGTTTACGAAATCTTTCCCCAACCATTTCGATTCTGTCGGCCAGAGGGGATCCGTTATTTGATTGCCCACCAGCGTTTTGTTGCTGGATCAGTTGCTGGATTTGGGCAGATTGTTGGCGGACTAGTTCCGCGAGTTGGAGGATAGTCTCATCACGACTATCAGTAGAGGCTGCGTTTTCTTTACCTTTATCCGCACCCGCACTATTTCCATTTCTCGTTCTACCCATCGTTCTTCTATCCTAACGTTCCTACGATCAATAAATCATGTAATACCAGAAATTCATAAAAACATAAAAACTTACAGGCAAGGCCGCTTCCGTGCTTTTGAGTGTGTGTACATGGACAGTCTGCAGAACCTATAACCTAAGCTCTGATACCACCTGTGGCAGCCCCGCCTTCCACCACTACTTTCTTAATTAGTCTACGCGACTAATGTCCTAAAAGTGAAATAGATCGTACGAAATTTCGTATAAAATTTTTCCTTTTATAAAAAGGAATCATAAAGGTTCCTACAAAATCATAATGGTCCTAATTACATAGGAAGGTGCGCAAGCGTGTCAAAATAAATCTATCTACTGGGCCTCCACGAGGTCGCATCCATGCACACACTTCCATCTCAAAAGCCCACGGAAGCTTCAAAAGTTGGCCTCGCCGTGAAAATGATCACGTACCGTGATCGCGGGGTCCTACAACACATAAAACGTGGAATGAGCTTATAAAGCTCAGTAAGTGAAAATCATGCATGCAATGCACGTGACCTAAATAGCGAAGGCATCCGCGCCAATGCTATCTACTTCTCATATCCTTCCTGACCTTTCTCACATTCTTCTTGACTTTTCATAACATATTTGGGCCCTCGGCTTTCAATCTTACTATGCACCATATAGAGCTCAAACCCCTAAGGGTACAAGTGGCAGTACACACACTGGGAGGCTAAACCCGAGTACACAATCTGTGCATAACCCTATGGTGCCTTTCAATCCCAATGCGGTACACACTGAGAGGCTACTAGTGCCTTTCAATCCCATGTCGTCCCATTGAGAGGCTAACCCGGGCACACAAACTTCGTTTAACCCTAAGGCGCTTTTCCATCCCAATGCGGTCTGACACGCGGGCGCTTCTCACTGGTAGCTTACTACGAGGTCGCCAACACTCGAGGTTCCCTCGGTGCCCGCTCATACCCTCGAGTCGCATCCTCCAGGTTGCATCTCCCCGCTACGGGGTATTCCCCCTACCTTTCGTGAATCAGGTAATTCGGCTTCGTGAATCGCCGTGGTAGCATAGAAGAGCCGAGACTCATCATTGAGTTGACACAAATGCCCATATCGGCAAATATACATATCGCTTTCAAGCGATCTTATACTCATGCACGCTCTCTCTCCCTGACTCTTATACTAGTCGTGCGTGCACGTGCTCATGCCATGAATCATATAAACATGCGTGCAATATTCACAGAATGATTTATGTCACATAAAAATCACGTAATTTACGTCACATAGAAATCATAGGAGTCACATAAAATCATGAAAGGCACATAGACACATAATTCATACACATATAATTATGTGTTGTAGTTGCGATTTCCACTTACCTGGTATCCTTAGCTTATCATACGGTTAAATCGCTAACCTTCGAACCCTAATTATAGAAACATACAAAATTAGGGTTTGTTAGTCTAGTTATAATTTCCCGAAATTGGCTTAATTTGAAAACCCTAGTTTTTGACTTATAAATCTCGAAACCCTAAAATTCTGTTAAATTGAAAAGTATTATTTTGAAATTTGTAAGAGTCTCGAGCTTAATCTCGATATCGTTATTAGGTGGATCTCGATCGAGCTGTATGGTAAAACTAATTTCGATATTATATATAAGGTCCAATATCTTTACTATGCTCAAAGAACTCGACATGGTTCAAGATACATCTCGACACAAAGCATGAAATGGTTTCGATATTTTACTCAAGATGTCGAGATGTTTTATGTGAGGATCTCGATAAATACATCGTGATATGGCATATGGGATTTCGACATTGTAAGTAAGATGTTGGGATGTATTTTATAACAATATGTCGATATCTCAAGTTGGGTTACTCGATAGGTTTTTTAAGAATTTAATATCTACAGTACTTAATGATTTCGATATATACACATTTCTCGACACTTTTAATTCTCTATGAAGACCTCGAGATGTATATTGGGATAATAAGATGTCGAGCTTTATTGTTAGATTCAAAGATAAATCTCGAGCTTTCAACTCGAGTTTTATCAATTAGTATACCACATTTCGAAATTAGTTCCAAAGATCTCGAGGTGTGTCAAGTAGCATACCTAATTTCGACATGGATTTCGATGTGTGACTTTGATATTATATAAAAAAAAACTTCGATATCAATATTTTAAGATAGATCTCGATATTTAATTGCTCGACATTTTTACTTATTTCAAGATTCTTCAACTCGACATTTCAGAGTTTCTTGATCCTATCAACGTCAAGAAAATCACACGGAACTTCATTCTACCGAAAGCTTCAATCCTTCAAATATTGATACTTAACTCTTAAAAACTATTCTCCCACAAAATTCCCAGATCCTAAGATTTCTTCTACTTAATAATCGTTACTCTATCCCAAGCTTACTCTACCTCATTATTACGGACCCTAGAGCACTCCATACTTACCAAAAATATAGCTTAATCTTAATTAACACCCTGATATACATTTACATTCGAAATTAGGGTTTTTCACCCTCTTTCTTACACTTGAATATGTCGGTATCCTTAATTGTTAGGGTTAGAATATCTAGAAATACTTAAGTAACGAAATTTACCAAGGTCTTAAGTAATATTCTTACTTACCAAACATGAATTGTAGTATACTTGGAAAATTCTTTCGTTTGAGCTTCTCTCGGCCTTTCTTCTTTCTTTATTAGTTTATAAGGGTTTTCTTATTTTCTAGGAACTAGGATCGTATTTTGGCTTTCATCTATTGTATGTTGTTTCTTTGATTCATTTGATAAGTTTACACTTAGAAAATTGTGCTTGAGTTTGACTACTATGTGGACTAAGCAATTTATTGTTACTTTTGGGTTAAGGAAGCATTACGTGTCATTTATTCATTATATTATATATGTAAGTCATGATTAGTTAAGGTATGTGTACTGATTGACTTTTCATGTCTCATGTAGCAATCCATCGTTACCTCTATTTATTAGCTCTATCGAAATCTACATATTTCGACATTCACAGTATTTGATTTCGAAATCTACCTTCTAATACCTCTTGATTTCGATTTATTTTAATTACGTGAGCAACTTTCTCTCAAAATCAAAGATTACGAGTTGTTTGCTTAGTAATTCTTAATGTTTCGAAATTTAAGATTTCAAGTCTTCTAAGATTTCGAGATTAAAGATCTCGAAATTCTTCCTCAAACTTTTTCGAATTTTACTCATTTCGTGGGTTTTTAATTCGACAACATCCTATCTATTTAAACACTTATTACTTGGAAAACCCTCTTGTCTAATTTCGATTTCTACCCATGTAAATGTTAATTATTTTCCTAAGTTAGAATTCTTCATAGCACGTAATTAATTCACCATTTAAAATTTCCTAAATCCTACGTTCATCACTCAAGTCATAATTCAGAACACACATAAGAATTATAAATCACATAGCACGTAATCATATAGACACATAAGTCATTTAAGATCATAAAAAGTATGAAAACATTGTATCACCAAAAGTCCTAATCTCTTTATTTAATAAATCCAATAAGTTTCTAATTTATTGCTAATTAAATCGTAAATCCCGTGATTAGATTTTACGGGTATTACAATGGATTTTAAAACGTAAGCGTATAATACCATTATACAAATATCGATCAAAAATGCACTTTTACGGGGTATAAAAATATGGTAAATTGTTATATATCAAATTCCCCCACACTTAAATAATGCTTGTCCTCAAGCATTTACTATGCGAATATTCTGATCAAGAGTTTACCGACATGCATTACTTCGCCCTAGAGATATCAATTATTCATAACAATTCGCACAGAACAATAATCGACTTTCTACAATCTCATTAAGTCTAAATGCACAAAAGCCAACAACTCTCATAAGGATTCTCTCAATGCACTAGATGTGTTTACGGGAATATGTGTATACGCTCAAATCAACACTATGAAACGATATTATCATAAGCTTGCTAGCATATCACATTGTGTTCACATAGCGACTTAAGTGTACAAATCAAAAGGTCTTTTCTTGGGTTTGTAATGGGGCTAGGATTTAGGTAGATATTTTGGAAAAGTAGGCTAAATTTTCGAACTAAATGAATAGTTATCACTAAATCCCACGACTATCGCACGACTACTTCTCAATACAGATAAAACAGACTAGCGCCCCAAATCATTTTTTTGATGTTTTTCTTTTTCATTCTTTTTTTTTCGAATTTATCTTTTTCTGCGCTTTTCTTTTTCCCGAGCCCCTTTTTTTCGGTAAACCTTTCCGATTTTTTTTCTTTCTTTTTTTCAGCCATAACTATAGGAAATACTAATAACAAGTATCAAAACGCTTCTCAAGCTAATCATCTCTAGGCCGTGGAATCTTCGCAATTACTAATTCATCTAATCCGATAATGGGTTTGAAAAAGAAAGCCAAAAGGAATATATATGGGTAAATATAGTGGCTTATATTCAATAAGAAAAATAGGCTCAAGCTCAAGTTGGCTCACTAAGCGGATAATATTAAGGTAGGGTCAATATGAGGCCAATGGCTTAATCCTAAATGCCTTAATCACTTTTGCACACAAAAAGCCGCCAATGATATCACATGTATATAGAGCAAGTTCTATAATATTCGAAACATATGTGATGCTCTCGTAAAAAAAAAAAACCTGAGTATAAAGATAAATACTTTTTTTTAAGGCTCAAATCTCACATATTTAAGTAGGCTTGTGTCGACTCTTGCACATTCATTCTTCAAATCAATTGAAGAAAATGAAAATAATCATCCTAATACCAAATCGCTATTCCTAATTGTTTCTCTCACGTGCTAACAAATGCATTCGGTTTTGCTCTAAACAAGAATTATTCTCATCAACTATCAAGAAAATCTCCCCCACACCTAAACTCTGCATTGTCCTCAATGTAGAATTCTAATGAAAATAGTAGCTAAAATCAAAAGATTCCCACCCTAATTGTCATTTTAATAATTAGAGTCTATGTGAAGGAAGTAATTAAAGTGATAATGAAAATAAACTTCCCTGCACAGTGATGGAGTCGTAGAGAACTTCTGAGCAAGATGTATGCCCGAGCCTAGTGAGATCTTGCAGCAAATGTAGCCGAGAAGTCCAAACCTGCTTAATCATCACATAAAACATAGATAAAATGAAAAATATTGCAATAACAAAATAAAATAGGATAATTTTGGGTTGCCTCCCAATGAGCGCTTTTCTTTAACGTCCTTGGCTAGACGTGGTCACCGTTCTTCAAATCAGTATAAATGGGTCGGCTCAGCTTGATCTCTTCAACGCAAGCCAAAACATTATTCTCAAAATAAGGTTTAAGCCTGTGACCGTTAACCTTGAAAACATTTAATCAGAAGACATGCTCTCAATTCGATAACGCCATTTGAAAAATATGTTTAACAAATGTACGGTCCCATCCATCGAGATTTGAGTTTACCCTGGCATGAATTTCAACCTCAAATTGGTGTGATTGCATTGCAGCACAACATATAACAATCTATATTATAATAATTCAACCGCCGATCGTGGAATAATCAGTAGTGATTTACATTGTAGCACAAATATAACATGTAATAATCAACAATCGCCAATCATACAACATAAACTTATTGACAACAACAGTCTTACATAAATCTAGATTTGTAGGTAGTAATTGTACAATATACCACCATTTTTTTCTCCTATAGAATTAGCACTACGGTTTTTGCAAGCTCCTTAGTGAGTGCCATGGTTATTGTATTCCCCCGTTCCTTCATATGACTCAAATCGGAGGAGACTCCTAATGGAGACAATCCGTACCCTTTTTTTATTGGGAAATAAGTTTTCCTCGTCTCATACCCACTACTGATCATTCCTGTACTTTTTAGGATAGATAACTTCAGCATTATAGCGAGCCGTTTCTTGACTTCGTTGTTAGTGAGCGCATCTACCTGCATTATTCTCTGATCTGTTTAGGATACCGTCTGCAATAAAAAAGTTGATGGTCATAAGAACGACACATAAAAGGTCAAAATTACTTTTCATACATTTTTTAATGATCTCGTGTGAGAATTCTAAGCACATCGCAAGTATCCATCCTAGATGAAACAATCAAAAGATGGCATCTAATGCAATCCTTGTGATGGACTACTTAGCAATGAGCTGATCTACCACGCAATAATCTTTTCCTCAAGCCTTACATGTATGTGTTTTGCCTGCAAGGTTGCCATGTTTTGTTACTTATTTTAGATCTTGATTTGCACACCCTCTTCTTTCTCACAAAGGTACCTTTTCTGCAAAGATTCAAGTCAGAGAGCATGGTACGGAATTGGGCTTGCTAAATACACACATATGTTAAAAGATGGTAATTAGTCATCTTGACTAATGAAAAGAAGATTGCTACGGATAAGTACCCACATAAAATTAATTACAAGAAGACAAGAGTGTGATAGTTTTTTCAATACACGTGAGATATCATTTGACATGTCTGCGATATGGCTGCGATTTGTGTGCTTGTTTGTTTTCTCCTTCTTGGAAGTATTTAGCAGTTAGCAGTAAAATATCCTATGTAATTGTTCCTATCAGTACGAAGTAAAATCACTAAATAACGGTATATCATAGCCACCGAAATTCCATCTCTGTATAGCAATACTGCATCTTATTCTGTCACACCTGCAGTTCTGCCAAGTAAAATTCCCAACAATTTTGGTATCAGAGCCCGATGACGTCAATACCGTCGTTATTCCAATATTCTCCGAGTCAAGTGCCGATCTTCGAAGGGGGCACTACGATTATTGGAGTAGCCAAATGCAAACCTTCTTTATCTCGTTGGATCTTTGGGAGTGATCGACAACGAAGAACCAACCCAAGACGAGAGCGAGTCCGACGAGGAAGATGAGGTTGAAAACCGCCAAACCGCCAAAACCACCAAGAAGACGACGCGAAACCATCAAAGCACAAAAGGATTGAATAAGAAGGATGCCATGGTGCTACGCTATATTCAACAAGGCGTTGGAAGATCCATTTTTTCTCGTATCTTTGGTGTTAAAAAGGCGAAAGATGCGTGACTATTTTGAAGCAAGAGTTTCAAGGAACTAAAAAACAATCACCTTGAAACTACAATCTCTATGGCGAGATTTTGATAATCTCAAGATGGACGAGAGAGAGACCGTTCGTGATTTCTCATCCCGGACCACGGAGATCGTTAATCAAATCAAAAGTTGTGAGACAAGATCTCAGACAAAAGAGTCGTGGAGAAGGTGTTGCGATGTCTTCCTCCAAAGTTTGATCATGCGGCTGCTGCTATTGAGGGTCGAAGGACCTGTCCAAGATGACCATATACTTTGACGGGTCCTTCTTGCGCATGAGCAAAGAATCAATCGGTCAATCAATCATCGACCGAACTAGCTTCCCAATCCAACAAGCGAGCCGAAAGGAGAATCAAATCAATGAAGGAGTACTCCAAGGGCCGCCCAAACCAGAAGAATAAAAATTGGGAAGGAAAGTCATCCAAAAATTTCGGCGAACAATCTTCCAAGTGTATCATTTGCAAGAAGACGAACCACGAATCTAAAGATTGCTACTTTAGATGCAAAGATGCAAAATTCCGAACCACTCGCAAAAGGATTGTTGCGCATCAAAAATCTGAAGAAAAGGAAGATGCAAGTTCTCCGAGCAACCGAGCGAAAGAACCCTCTTCTACTCAAGTAACGGTGGCGAATCAAGAGTAATTGGTTTTAGACAGCGGGTGCAGCAACCACATGACCGGCAACCGTGATCTTTTGTTGATCTAAACTCGAGTGTCACATCTCAAATCATTCTCGGTGACGGATCTCAAAGAAGCGCCGAGGGAAAGGAACGATCGCGGTTCAGACGAAGAACGGAGAAAGGAAGTTCATTTCGACGTGCTTTAACGTGCCGAATCTATCTCACAACCTCTCACAGCGTTGGCCAACTTATTCAGAAGGATTTCTCGGTGCACTTTGATAACGGAAATGCCAAATTGTGTAGAAGAAGAAGAACGTCGTCATCGCAAACATCGAAATGAAGAATAAAATATTTCCTCTTACGATGCCGCTCAACCACAACCATGCGCTGAAGGCAGAAAATTCAGATTTGTTCACGCTTATGGCACTTACGGTACGGTCATCTAAATGAGGAGGCGCTTCATCTCTTGAAGGCAAAAATATGGTTATAGGACTTCCTAATATTCAGAAGACGAGCCATGTGTGTGAAGGTTGCATCTACGGGAAAATGCACAAGCTTTCCTTTTCCAAAGACTTCTTGTGTGAGCCAAGCACCGTTGGAGCTAATTCACTCGGATATATGTGGTCCGATGCAAACGCCAACACCCGGAAACAAGAGGTACTTTATTCTCTTCATCGACGATTATACGCGGATGATATGGATTTATTTTCTCGGTCAAAAGTCGGAGCATTCTCTACCTTCCTCCGTTCAAGGCGCTTGTCGAACGGCAAAGTGGTCTTCTTATAAAGGCGCTAAGGACAGGTCGAGGAGGAGAATATCTCTAAATCCATTCTTGGAATATTGTAAGAGAAAATGGAATTAAAAGACAACTCACAGTGAGTCGAACGCCACAACAAAATGGTGTCGCCGAAGAAAAAATCGAACATTTGTTGAAATGGCCAGAGCATGTCAAAGGGGAAGGGCGTTCCAAACCAATACTGGGCGAAGCGGTCTACTCAGCTGCCCATATTCTCAACCGATCACCTACGAAAAGCTGTCCAAGAGAAAACCCCGTATGAGGCGTGGTACGATCAAAAGCCGAGAGTTGATCATCTTCGAGTCTTCGGTAGTGTCGCTTTCGCTCATATTCCTTCTCAAAGCCGCGTGAATTCGACGAGAAAGGTCAGAACTTCTCTTTATATATCGCTATAGTGAAAGAGGTCTAAAGGATATCGTCTATTGCCCAACAACAAATAAAATCATATTGTCGCGAGATGTTATTTTTGATGAAAATGCAGTCTGGGACTGGAAAGTAAAATCGGTGGATCAAATAACTTATCTTAATCCATCATCATCTCAAACTTCTCCGGCGGATCAGAATGTCGAGGAAAACTTTGCTCCCCCTTCAAGTCAAGAAGATGACGACGACGAAAGCCCTCCAGAAAACGCACTCGATCGAGAACTTTACGAACCACTGAAGTGGTGCTATTTTCCAGCGAGCCTCAACATTTGAAGAAGCATCGAATGAAGAATGTTGGACAAAAGCGATGGATGAGGAATCTCTACCATTGAAAATAACAAAACATGGAGCTCGTCGACCTACCGAAAGGAAAGAAAATCATGACTAAAATGGATCTACAAGAGATCAAGTATAACGAGAAGGCGCAATCCAAAATATAAAGCTCGGCTCGTTGCTAAGGCTACTCTCAAAAGCATGGAGTCGACTTCACCGAAACATTTGCGCCGGTGGCCCGGATCGAGACTATTCGAACCGTTCTTGCCTTAGCCGCCCAACTCGAGGTAACTGTGTATCAACTTGATGTAAAATCAGCATTTTTAAATGGTGAAATCATGGAGGAGGTATATGTCGAGCAACCCGAAGATATAAAGTCGAAGGCCACGAAGCGAAGGTCTATCGATTGAAAAAGGCTCTATATGGGTTAAAACAAGCGCCACGCGCTTGGAATAGCAAAATAAATGGCTATTTTATTGAATTAGGCTTCAACCGGAGCCCAAGTGAATCATCGCTCTATGTGAAACATTCAGGGAAAATGCAATATTTTCTTGGGATTCAAGTGAAGCAAAGGCCTGGAAGAATTTTTTCTATCTCAGCAAAAATACATCGACGATCTTCTCAAGAAATTCCGCATGAGCGACTGCAAGCCGCTGTCAACCCCGATGGCTCTAAACGAGAAACTTCAAATTCATGATGATGCTGAAAAGGCTGATGAGAATCTTTATCTGAAGTTGATTGGTTCGTTGCTCTATCTCAACACTAGACCGGACATCACATATTCGGTTAGTCTCCTATCTCGTCATGAACGAACCAAGTAAATTCATTTCGTTGCTGCAAAACGTATATTGAGGTACTTAAAGGGACAAAAGTCTTGGATCGAATTTAAAAAGGAAAATTTTCATCTGGTCGATTATAGCGATAGTGATTGGCCGGTTCGGTGGATGATCGAAAAGTACTTCCAGCTATATTTTCTGTCCTTGGTTCTAATATAATATCATGGAGCTCGAGAAAGCAAAAATCAGTTGCGCTATCTTCTTCTTCGAATGGCCGAATATATTGCTGCTATCGACGCCGCTTGTGAAGCAGTTTGCTTAGAAGAATTTTGGAAGATTTAAAGTTTGAGCAAAAGGAACCGACCACGATTCACTGTGATAATATGTCAGCGATCGCGATGACGAAAGTCCCGTGTTTCATGCAAGAAGCAAGCACATCGAGCTTTCGTCATCATTTCATTCGAGAGTTGGTGACTCGAGGAGAACATTCGCATGGAATTCGTCAATACAAATGACCAACCAGCGGACATGCTAACCAAGGCGATATCAACCGAGAATTCGAGAAGTTCAAGAATCAGTCAAGATTGCAAATTACGAGGGGTGTTAAAGATAGTAATTAGTCATCTTGACTAATGAAAAGAAGATTGCTACGGATAAGTACCCACATAAAATTATTACAAGAAGACAAGAGTGGGATAGTTTTTTCAATACACGTGAGGATATCATTTGATATGTCTGCGATATGGCTGTGATTTGTGTGCTTGGTTTGTTTTCTCCTTCTTGGAAGTATTTAGCAGTTAGCAGTATAAATATCCTATGTAATTGTTCCTATCAGTACGAAGTAAAATCACTAAATAACGGGTATATCATAGCCACCTAATATTCCATCTCTGTAATAGCAATACTGCATATTATTCTGTCACACTGCAGTTCTGCCAAGTAAAAATTCCCACAACATAATCTGAGTATTATTGATTAAAATAAAAATGTCTAATATCTTACCCAGCGAAATGATGTATTCAAGACTCCCCACCAAGGGCTCGTTTGATATCTTTGTTTATGATTACATGGGTATAAGTTATTTGTGTATGGCTCTACAAGGATTTTTGTTGATAGTGTATTTAACATGTTTGATATGTGTGTATTAATTATTGTGTAATATTAAATTGTGTTTGATAGACGTGTTGAGGTGGGTATGAAATCTGTAAAATATATGTAATTACAGTTTTATCCTTTATAAAATAAAGCTTTAAAAATAATTACAACAGCTTTTCCTCATCGTCACTCCTCAGATCCCAAATTACAGCTTCTCATCGTCATCAATGGCAGAATCTATATCAAATTCACTGCCGGATCTTTCACCACGCGAAAACCAAGCAAACCCAGACACCGACCTTGAACTCCGTCGACCTTGAACCTCCGTCGGGTCTCAAAAGCCGAGTCGTCCCTCAGTTCATCATCTCCGCCACCGATTATGTCGCATCCACAGTCTTCTTCACCGACCCCCGACCTTGAACCACCGTCTTCTCGTCCTCTAGCTATGGTGGGCGAAGGAAACAGCAAGGTAAAGCCGAAGAGCCACAAGTCTCGATTCTTCTTCACTGTAAAAACAAACCCACGTTGATGTAAATTTGGTATTAAGGAAACATGTATTACATACCCACATTGACGCTGGTTTTTCTTATAGGTGCTTATGAACGGATTCCGTGTAATGGACGTGTTTAGCTGTACAATCCCGGTTGGGTTACACGCATAACAAACACCATTAAATTTGTCATACCCGTCTATTACACAAGCTACATCCTTATCAACGACCCCCAAGTGTCCTTTTGAGCTTGAATTCCTCTATACTTGCAAACGCCATGATGCTCCATTAACTTTTATGCCAAGAACTTGAATGAACTCCTCTTCGATCGAGTTCATTTCTTTCATGTCCTCACAGTAATGTAATGATCAGATAGGCTAAATTATGCACATTTTGTGTTAAAGGTAGATGATAAATGCAATAATATAATATTTATATTGAACTGCGAGATTTAACCACTGATGGGATACCGATCGCACTCCGATTGTGTCCCTAATTTGCAACAAACTGTTTCATTTACGGCTCGATCACATGAGACGGAAATTCATAACCACTGATGTTAGCCGACGATTTGGTTATGAATACCAACTGTTCGGTCCTGCTTTTAATTACGATTGATACGTATATCTAATCGGGTTACTTTTAAGAGATTTTTTTGTTTATTAGATCTATTGTTATCGGAAAGAGCCGAGATCTGCGATCGAGCCATCTATTATAAATGGACCCGAGACTCTTGAATTACACGACTGCTTTAATAATACGTCGTGCAAAAACAGGTCAAATCCTAAATAAATGTTAATCAAGGAGTTTGAAATTAGAAACAGTTTCCTAGGCAGCTTTGTTTTCTGGAAATCGTCCCACAACCTATCTGAGTCCAATACCTGCTTTTCATTAGCCATGTTTTATCACACGCCAATCTTTTTATTGTGTAATATAAATCATTGCAGGATTATCCATGGCTTTTTTATAAAAACAATAATAAAAACATAGTGTCTACAGTTGGTAGTATTACAATCTTACAATTATTAAATTGTGCAGGCTGATAACTGTGCAATATGTCTTACAATATTTGAGTAGTAGTTGTACAGTCTTATAATATTACAACGCTTAAGTAGTGTAGTCTTATAACCGAGTGCAGTCTCATAGCCGTGCGTCATATGGTCTTAAAATGTAAATAGTGCAGCCCCACATTCTTTCAGTCTTGCAATAATACAAACTTAAACGTCGTTCTTCTGGTCGCACAGCCGTGACACAGTATTAAACCTTCTCACTATATATTCTGAGAGCCTATGAGAGATTATTATGTTGCATTTTTAGTGGTCGCAATATTCAAAGGAAATTTTTTTATCTTCCATAAATAAAATATCTAGATATGCAATGATATCTTATATTATTGGTTCGAAGATCTATGCCGGTTGTGGCAGAATATTGATACAGTGGGAAATTCTTTGAACACTGAATACTTGTATTGTAAAGAATGGCAATATATTTTTTATACGTGTAATCTAAAAAACTGCACTACACATTAGATATCATTTTGATTTAACGTGCGCCATAACAAAATTTCACCGTGTATTGTGAAGAATGCCAACATATGTTATAAATTTTTTTACCCTTTTCTGACCTCCTTTATTAGTCTTATTCACTTTCTTGCGAGGGACTTCAGCGTTATACTCAACAATGTGCCCTGCTTCAATACTATGAGGACGCTTGTGCCCGATTGACAACCTTTTTGGGCGAGAAGGATCGACCAATCGCTGAACTAAAGGAGTCGTTGGCTAATTTTCATGCTGAACCAAAGCATCTTCTCAAAATCTCGAGGGAGAAACAATCGATTCAATCCCCTAATCGTATACGGCGTGCCCCCTCCCCGTACTCGGTGTGATCTCGATGCTAAGACGTAAGAAGAGACCTCGAGACGAGGCAACCTTCACCTCCTCGGGGGTCCATCATCTGGGAACGCCTTTCGCTCGGGAGATGAGCCGATAGATATTCTGTTTTTCCTATGCTATTTCTTGTGTACGTTTTCGCATTCGGTTTGGCAATATTACTTTTATTATTAAGTATCATTTCTATTTCCTCGCGCGCGCTTGCCTTGATACTGACCAATGATCACATCCCATTCGACGATTCTACTCCTCATGATCCTACCCCTTCTCGTTTTCTTTTATGGATTTTATCCGCCCTCCCGAGTGATCGGGCCCCGTCCCCGGACTTTCCTTCATTTTCTGTTGGAGATTTTCTTCATCCTCGTGGATGATCGGCCCTAATCCGAGACTTTTCTTCATTTCCTTTGGAGATTTTCTTCACCCTCATGGGTGATCGGGCCTCATCCGAGGACTTTTCTTCATTTTTCCTTTGGAGATTTTCTTCACCCTCATGGGTGATCGGGCCTCATCCGAGGACTTTTCTCCATTTTCATTGGAGATTTTCTTCACCCTCATGGGTGATCGGCCTCATCCGAGGACTTTTCTTCATTTTCCTTTGGAGATTTTCTTCACCCTCATGGGTGATCGGGCCTCATACGAGGACTTTTCTTCATTTTCCTTGGAGATTTTCTTCACCCTCGTGGGTGATTGGGCCTCATCCCGAGGACTTTTCTTCATTTTCATTTGGAGATTTTCTTCACCCTCATGGGTGATCGGCCTCATCCGAGGCTTTTCTTCATTTCCTTGGAGATTTTCTTCACCTCATGGGTGATCGGGCCTCATCCGAGGACTTTTCTTCATTTTTTCTTTGGAGATTTTCTTCACCCTCATGGGTGATCGGGCCTCATCCGAGGACTTTTCTTCATTTTTATTTGGAGATTTTCTTCACCCTCGGGTGATCGGGCCTCATCCGAGGACTTTTCTTCATTTTTCTTTGGAGATTTTCTTCACCCTCATGGGTGATTGGGCCTCATCCGAGGATTTTTCTTCACTTTCCATGCTTTTTCGGACACAAATGACTTCATTAAAATACGATGTTCGGAATAAGGACAAACAACTTGTGCTACTGAGACTCCCTAACTAAGAAAATAGACAAAGCATGAATATGATAGATGAATAGGGTACGATCCCGAGAATGTCTCACGGTAATATTTCTTCAAATGCCGCGCGTTGTGTGGTTTTCCCAGCTTCTTCCATCTAAGTCTTTCCAGGTAATAGGCGGCTTCTCCGGCCTTCTTGATCACCTTATACGGTCTCTATTTGGGATCCAGCTTCCCTCGCTCCCCCTTGTGTTGTCTTTCCTTCATGGACGAGCTCTCCTTCCTCGAACCTTCTCAGGCACACCTTCGATTGTAACTCGGTGATCTTTCTCTGATAGGCTGCCATCCGAAGCGCGGCCTTTTGTCTCCCTTCCTCGATCAAGTCCAGTTCATCGGCCCGGAGCCAATCATTCTCTTCTGAATATCCTATAACTCGAGCGCTTGGCCTATTTCACGGTAATATTGCTTCACTTCCGTATACTAAGCTAAAGGGTGTCTCCTTCATCCCGGCCCGAGGAGTGGTTCGATAAGACCAAAGTACACTCTGCAGCTCGTTAAACCAGGCCCTTTTTTAACCCGTCCAGCCGTACCTTCAATGCTTGGACGATGGTTCGATTGGTTTACTTCACCCTGGCCATTGCTTTGCGGGTAGGCCACAGGTGAATTTTGCTCGATCCCATATCCTTCGCACCATTCCTTTAGCTTGCGTCCGCTGAACTGCCTCCCATTGTCGCTAATCAGCCTCCTCGGGATCCCGAATCCACACAAGATATTCTTCCACAAGAAGGCGATCACCGCAGCTTCGTTAATCCGCGCCAAGGCCTCGGCTCTACCCACTTGGAGAAATAGTCATCGCGACCAGGAGGAACTTCTTCTGCGAGGCATTACCCTCAAACGGCCCGACTATGTCCAGACCCCATTGTCGAAGGGCAGGCTGATACCACAACCTTCATCATTTCCGCCGGTGCCTTTTGCAAGTTTGCGTGTTTCTGACATCTAAGGCAACTTCGTACCATCCTGATCGAGTCTGTCCTCATGGTAGGCCAGAAGAACCAGCTAGCATCGCTTTTCCTTGCCAGGCTCTTCCTCCAATGTGGCTTTCGCAACTTCTCCCATGAATATCTACCATGGCCTCTTCGACTTCTTCTTTCGACAAGCATCTCAACAAAGGCCCGAATAAGACCTTTTGTACAAGATTCGTCTATGAGGGTAAAACGGCCAGCCCTCCTTTGCGTTATTCTGGCCTGGATCCTGTCCTCGGGTACGACCTATTTTTCGAGATAGCGATAGATATTATATCGCCAATCTTCTGGTTCCAGTTCTCTTATCTCCTCGATCTGGTGGACCTGGGGCACTTTTTCCACCTTATCCCTCCTCGGGCCATACTTAACGTGCTGGCGTCCACGACTTGAACGCCGATCCCACTGATTCCCACGACTTGAAACGCCGAGAAACTGATTTTGAAGGGAATTTGAGAGCGTACAGATGACAATGCTTGGGACATCGTCGGGTATGAATACTTATCCTTTTCAATATTTATATGTTGACATGATATGTAGGAAGGTCGATGCTCGGAAGGACGTATGTTATACTCGAATATTTTACCTATACTACGTCCAAAATCACTAACCTCTTTTGGACTATTTATGAGGGGGACTATTGTTATCCCCGTATTTTATCGTGCAATATTCGAGTCTAACCAAAGATAGGGCGGCAAATATCCCCGGGAAAAATACCTCGCGAGGACGCCACTTAGCCACTAACCCACTAATATTCCCCTACACATAACTACCCCCACTAACTCCACATGGCTTACCCACTACCATCATGCTTGGGACCAAGTAAATGGGAGGTTACCACCACCGGATCTCAGCTATAAATCACGACGGTTCATTCTCAAGCGGGTACGTTCTTCTCATCCCACGACTCATTTTCTTCTACACCATACTACTACAATTCTCTCTCTGTTTGACACTCGCTGATTACAATAGACGCTGGAAGGGAAAACGACGATGAAGAAATGTCACCCTCGGGATTTGCGGCGAACGGCCAAATAACCCGCAAGCCAAGGAGATAACCTGAGATCTTCACCGTTCCGAGGACGAACCCGAGAATGGGGAAGTAGCCCGCGGAGAATTTGATAGCCTCGGCCGATGGCCCGGGAGACCTCGAGAAGTTGAGTGAAGGCCGAGCAGGCCGGCGAAGAACGAGCCGAGCGAGTTGATCTTAAGTCGTGAAGTGAGCACGTCGAGCAGGGCGCGTGGAAAGAACGTGGGAGGCCACGTTACCGCGCGGAGTCCGCAAAAGAGGCGGGCTTGGTGATGACCAGGTCAAGGCGAAGTGAAACGAGACTAGTATAAAGGGTAACGGCCGAGTCGTTTCGCAGGCATTCTACGGAGACGATGAAAGGAAATGGTTGATTCACGCGCCAACATGAGTAACGGATGACGGCGGCGGCCCGATAGGTCGAGCAAAAGGCTGATTTACGCGACAACTAGGGAGGCGATTTTTTTGGGACGCATCAATCGAAATCCTTGACTTTTCTCAACACTTTGAAGAATGGCATATTTCTTTTCTGCTGACCTGGAAATAACCGGGATAGGGCCGTGATCCTCCCTGTCAGCCTCTGGAACTCGTTGAGATTCTTTGGGAGGCCATGTCAGCGATGGCTTTTGCTTTGTCGGGGTTGGCCTCGATACCAGATCGGGTGACCATGTACCCTAAGACTTCCCGAGCATACCCCGAATGTGCACTTAGCGGGGTTTAACTTCAAGCCATACCCTCGGGGCCGTAGAAAAAGTTTCACGGAGATCTCCCCGAGAAGCTACCTCTGTTTTGGACTTGATCAGGATATCATCCACATAAACTTCTACGTTTTGTCCGATCTGTGCCTCGAAAACCCGATCCATTAGTCTCTGATAGGTGGCTCCTGCGTTCTTCATCCCGAACGGCATGACCACGTATCAAAAGGTTCCCTCTGAGGTGATGAAGCTGACTTTAGGTTGGTCTTCCTCGGCCAACCCGATCTGGTAATAGCCCTGGAAAGCGTCTAGGAAGCATAAGAGCTCATGCCCGGCTGTGGAGTCTACCAACTGGTCGATGCGTGGCAAGGGGTAACAATCCTTCGGGCATGCTTTGTTCAGGTCTCGGAAGTCGACGCACATGCGCCATTTTCCCGCCGACTTAGGGACCAACACCCACGTTGACAGGCAGGTCGGGAATTGCATTTTCCGAATATATCCCGCTTTCAGGAGGTCCCCCACTTGTTCCTTAACTATCGCGTCCTTTTGTGCTCCGAGATGCCTCTTTTTCTGGAAGACTGGCCTGACCGTGGGGGAGATGTTTAGTCGGTGCTCCATTATATTCCTTGCAATCACGGTGAGTTCATTCGCCGACCAGGCAAACACATCTTCACTCTCTTTCAGCTGCTTGATGAGATCGGCCTTTAGCTCAGGGGATAAGTCTCGAGCGATCTTGACCGTTCCTGATGGAGGTCTGATCACGACTTCCTCTGTTTCGCCCTCAGTTCCCAGTTCTTGAAGGGCGTGTATGGCGTAGAGGGCTCCTCGGCTTCTGGATGACCTTCTCGACGGCTTTTCAATGACTTCAACTCGATCCTTACTTCTTCGACATAGCATTTACGCGCTATTCCGATCCCCGAGTACCTCTCCTACCCGATTCCCACTGGAAACTTCATTTTTTGATGTAGAGCCGAGGCGATTGCTGCAAAGGAGCTAAGCGCCGGCGTCCCAATATAACATTGTAAGGGAGACATGTCGACGACCAGGAAAGGGGATATTCGGGTCTTCCTCAATTCCCCCGATCCCAGAGTCAAGGGTAGCTAGATCAGTCCTACCGCTTCGATGGCATTCCCTGTGAATCCGAATAATGCCGTCACCACAGGGTCCATACGATATTCTCCCAATTCCATCTGGTCCATGGTGTCTTTTGAAGATGATGTTCACGGCCCATTGTCGACGAAGACTCTGCCCACATCATTATTTGCTATTTCCGCCCGAATGACTAGGGCACTTCATGTGCATCGTCTCCTCCATAGAAGTCCTCGGCCCAAAGGAAATGATGGGTCCTCGTCGCCTTTGTACCGATGTCACTCCCAGGCTCTCGAGCTTCCTTACCTCTGCCTTTCTGGCTCTGTTCGAGTCCCCAACTGAGGGTCCTCCAGATATCATATTAATTCGGTGCGGAGGCACATATGGCTCCGCGGGTGCCCGATTACGTTCTGGTGTTGTTTGATCGTTTCCTCGCTCTTGGTTGAATTTATCTTCCCTTCGGTACTCCTCTCGTCTCCATTCTGGAGATCGATCGAACCTGTTTTGCGGTCTATTGCTGGCGTTACTGGTGGTCTCTCCTGGGTCCTTGTTCGAAGTCCGTCCTGAAATACTTTCGCGGGGCCCCGCCTCTCCGCCTACCACTAGCTCCGCTCGAGCTTCCGGATTGGCCGCCACGATCCTTTCAAGCTCGTCGTTCAGGTGAAAGCAAGCCTCCGTCGTATGGCCATACTCTCGATGAAATTCACAATATGACTTCGAGACGGGATTCCTGGGTCCTTCTTTACTTTTAGTCGGTATCCGAATGTAATACCTCCCCTCGCAAATCTCCAGGCCCGAGCTTTATTTACCTTCCATTGAATATTACTTGGTCAGGACTTTCTCTGGCTTCATTCGAGGATTCTCTTCCTTCGGACCTATGGGGCGTGTTGGCTCTCGCACAACCTCCACTGTCCAGATCGCTCTCTTCTTATCTCCTTTTTTGAAATTGTGCGCCTCTTCCACCCTCACGTATTTTTCCACTCTAATTATCAGGTCTTCCACTGTGGTCGGTACTTCTTCACCAATGACCGATAGAGATCCCCTTCTTTTAGCCCATTGTGGAAGGCCCGGTCAACAAATTAGAGGTGGCGGTCGGGACTTCCGTCATGGTCCGATTGAATCGCTTCAAGTAGTCTCGCAGACTCTCTCGTCTCCTTGCTTCATATTCAGCAGGTTTATGGCCGAGAAAGGTCTTCTTCGGCTACTGGAAAATTGTCTCAGGAAAGCCCGAGTGAAGTCCGAGAAGTTATGAATTCCCTCGCGGGTAGCATGGTAAACCACTGTTGGGCTCCTTTCGCGAGGGTTTGTGGCGAATACTCGACACTTGATCGAGTCTCCCAACTGGTAGAGTGCCGCATTTCCGTCGAAGCTGGCCAGATGATCCTCGAGGGGTCCCGATCCGTCGTAACGGTTCATATCCGGGAATCTAAAGTTGTTCGGTAGGGGGCGCGAAGGACCTCCTCCGAGAAGGGAGAGCCTCGCTGGATCGGGAGGGGCACTTGCGGATTGCCAGTTCCTTCAACCTCTGAATCTCTTCCTTCATCCGTTCCCATTCCACGATCTGTCTTTCTTCCAGAGCTCTCTTCTTCTCGCTCGCAGGATGTTGATTTCCGCCCTCAATGTTTTTTTCCTCTGTCTCCTTTTCTTGTTCCTTGGCCCGAACGTGCTCTTCCTCACGACGCGACCGTTCCGCTTCCTCTTCCTCCGTCTCCTGTCGTGGTGGTGATTCCACGCAAGTTCTTCGCACTCGCTCTGCCCTTAACATTTCTACTTCTGCTCTCAATTTCCCTAGTTCGGTTTGATCGTCATTGCGTGTCTCTTCTTCATTCTCTTCCGTCCAGTCGGTTACTAGCACTTCTTCATCGGTGGTGGTTGAATGTCGTTTGCGGCGTCCACCATGTTACTAATATATCTTCCCACAGACGGCGCCAATGATGTGGACCGCGTAAACGCTTTTTGAAACGACGACTAAAGCGGTTGTTCTTCCCTCGTAGCTTCCTTGGCGCGAGTCTTTCGTCCCCTGTCAGCATCTTCGTCGAGCCTAGCCCCAGAAACTCAGAAAAATGTCAGAAGGGGGCCGGAGTGGGTGCCGCGTATCCCCTCCGATGCTTAAGAAGTCAGAAAGTGGGTGAAAAAACAGGTGTCTTGGCTAATGAATCAATTTTCGATGGCTTAGTACGCGTACCTCAGAAATGAGCTGACATGTAACTATTTATACTAACCTTGTCTTACTTTGCCACACCTAGTCTTCCCCCAGGCCCACGTTCGCGAACCTCACGAAGAGAACGTGGTCATTCTCTCATCCCACGTTCTCCCCTCCTTCGTTGTCTCCTCCGACTCATTCTCTTTTCACTGACACCCCCTACTCGGGCTCTTGTCTCGCCCAAGGAATCCCGACTCAGTCTGTCCTCCCTTTCTCATGCCTTCCTTTCTATTCCGATCGAGCTATCTTTGCTCAGCCCTAAGGCGAATCCGTCCTGGTCGGGCTTGCACCAGCCTCACTTTGCCTGCGTCCGTATGCCTTGATCGGGTCCCCGAAGGGATCTTTATCCATCCCTCATTACGTAATCTCGGGTGAACCTCCTCGGGTACAACGACCACCCTAGTCTTTCAGGGACTCCCCTCTGGTCTATTCTTTGGTTCTTCCCCCGGGGAAGTCTGACCGAGTCTTTCAGCCCTTACTCGAGCTCGGTCGCCCTGATCCGACCATCCTCTCTGCAGCCTCCTTTCCCAACTTTTGGGGACCTTCCTTCTCGAGTTATCCCCATCCGATCGGGGCCTCCTTTCGCGCTCCCGCCATTCCCTTCGCGCCACTGCCACTCGCGGGCTGTCTGATAATTAATATTATTTTAACCGTTGGCTATAAAACCTGAGGATAACAGAATTCAAACTCGAGCGACCTAACGGGCGTTCGTTCATAGGCACGCCATGCGTGCCCACGGTGAGTCGCGGGGACTCTGTCCATTACAGTACGATCGTGGTAGCGATCGAAAGGGGTCGTTAGTTTGAAAGAAAGGCGTCCATCACGACTTTTTTCGCAAAATCTCGTCTAGAAAGTCGGAGCCCAAAACTTGCTGCTCGAGCGTCTCTTTAGTCATGTAGGGGAACCGAATGTTAAGGAGCCAAGCACGTAGAAAAGATTCTACGTTCGTCCTCTTTGTTCGATAGCGTTCCTTATTCCAAGCCAGTACTTCCAAAAAAAGATATCCTCCGAAACAACGTTCAGGGAATCGAACGACAGGACGGCCTCCATACAACGAAGGTCCATCTTCCTCATTTGGTCGAGACTTCTGCGAAACACATGGTATATGATTCCCAATTCGAGGTTTCAGAAATCGATTTTACAGCGCGCGCACGCGCACAGAGATTTATGCATGCAGAAATGTGATGATTCTCATCTTATGTGGACGGCTTTTACGTGATGTGCCACATCAATATAAGAGGGTGTCACACGACAATGCAACGTAAAAGATGCCGATCAATGTCAAATAAGACGTAACAAATGGTGCGAACACTGTAAAATATATATACTTGACGTGCCGCACATCATACTACATCAATATAAGAGGTGTTAGACAGTGCCACGTAAAAGCTGCCGATCAATGCCAGATAAGACATGCCCACATAAAGGTGAGCACCATAAAATTTCTCTCTCTCTATATATATATATAACGGGAAAAGTTCAAATACTAATAGTTCGCTGAACTTAGATGCGATGAGGTGTATCGCGGAATCGATGAGGCGTTGGACTTGATCATCATCGGCCGAGATGTTAGGGTTCGACATAAGACATTGAATAAGCAATGCGACTCGACGGTCAAGGGCATTTCGTTCAGTAAATTTGCGCAGCGCTGTACGCACGTTAACACTTTGAACTTGTGCGCAGACTTAAGCACGGCGGCGAGAAAAGAAGGCTCAGCCTCGGCGGCGGAGGATAGTGCGCCGTTTTGCATGAAATTCGAAAGTTCCAAAAAATGCGGATTCCTCTGTTCAATTCGTAAACATTAAAATGAGACCGTTAAATACGTTTTCTTTTTTCACAGAGCGAATAACCGTTAAAGCTGCGCACGTACCGCAAGCTTGGATACTCAGAGCAGCCGGGCGCTTTACTGATTCATCCATGGCAGCAGCGTTTTCAGCAATAACTGCAGTGGGACTAGAAAATTAAAGATAAAAGTATTTCAATAAATAGGAATCAAATTAAGGATATGATTACTATTATCACGGCTGAAGAATGGCCAATTTCCCCTTAAAAGAGTTGAATTCACACGAAGCTTTGAAACCCTAGAGCACTCTTCCATACAAATTGATTCTGAAATAGACAGTGTTAGTGATCATCGATGACGGTAACTATACAGTCTTTGGACAAATCCGTAGAACGTTGCAAGAATATTATCTATTACAGTTACAGAAGGTCAAAACAGTAATCAATCAATTTTATAATGGAATTTGCAATAAAAAATAATCGATTATTCGTTCATACGTGACCGAGTATTGGTGGTCTTCTTATTATTAATGTCACCATCATCATTAGGGTGAATCTGAATGATCAAATCGAAGTCAGTTTCGAGAGAAGAAACATCAAATTAGGGGTGTTCATCGGTGGTTCGGTTTCGTTTTTTTTTCAAATTTCGGTTCGATTTTTTGGTTTTCTGTTTTACGTAGCTTAATCCGATATCCGAACCGGTTTAATTTGGTTCGGTTCGGTTTTTTATAATTCGGTTCGGTTTTTTTTCGGTTCGTTTTTTCGTTGGATTTAATATCAACACAAAAAATATATGAGCTGAAATACATGAACAATTTATGGTTTAAAAAACAAAGAACATTTATGGAACGTGACATGTAGCAAAATAATTCAAATGTCCGAAAAAAAAAACTGAAAAATGGAACAAAATCAAACTGAAATATAAAAACTTCATTTGAAGATACTACAAATTATTTGGGGGAAAAATCTATTTGATTTGAGGAAAACATTCACCTAAAAATGGAAAAAAATATACCAACGAAATTATATTTTTGTGTTGTTTACGTTATGGGAGAAAAACAAATGATTGTTGATATTTTTCTATTTTTAATGTATTATGATAATTTCAGTTTCGGTTTTTCGGTTTTTTGGGTTTTACGTATGCTTAATATCGATATCCGAACCATTTTAATTTGGTTCGGTTCGGTTTTACTATTCGGTTCGGTTTTTTGGTTCCGATCTTTCGGTTCGGTTCTTTACGGTTCGGTCGGTTTTTTCGATTCCTCGTTATGTTGAACACCCCTAACATCATATGAGATTGCGTTGTTCATTATGACGGCGCTGTTGTCGCTTATAGAATAGAAGTATTTCTTTCTACAACTTTCTGGACGATTGTTTTAGGGTTGGTATTAAGCGGTCCGGTGACATATATATAGGACGAAGGTTTAGTTGAGCAAAATAAGGAATAGGATTTGTTTTGTGATTTGTTCAAATAATTGCTAGTATATCACTACTAGAAATCAGAGTATTAGACACGGAAAATTCGGTGTCTAAACTAAAATTCTGTATCTATTGAGTCGTTAGACACGGAATTATCCGTGTCTGAATGTGTAGGTATTGCTCTCGTGGCAAATTTGACACGGATAAATTCGTTTCTAAAACAAATTTTGTCCAGATAATTCCGTTTAAATCCGGACTAATTAGGTTTTAGACATGAAAATAATATCATAATCAGACACGGATATATCTGTTTCTAAAATTGAATTTATTTTTTTTTCGAAAGAAAAAAATTGAATTTATAGTGCCATATTATTATGCAAATATGTATCCCCCACTCGCTTTAACTTGCATGACAATCTCCTTAACTTGCAAGACAATCGTTCACATGCATGTAAGACATTGTACCATTCAAACTATAATTCAAGTTGTGATGTCATCAAAACCACAATTTTAACCTAAATTATCTATCATGAAATTTATTTTTTTTTCCAGAAATACTGGACATTTATGATTTGGAAGTCCAACACCTCGAAACAAATCTCTTATCCCAAACTGAGCTTCTCAACCGCACATAACAGGCAGGAATTTTTCACCCATCAATGCTCCATCGCCTGATTCCTTGTTGCTTGGGTTCGCTCTGAGATAAACAGAACAGATTATAACTTTATCAGAATGCTCCATCGCCCAGTTCCTCAAGAACATCAAAATAATCATGTCATTTCTTGTCTTAAAATTGAAGCTCATATCGTTAATTCAAAATAATCTAGATGGACGATATCAAATAAACATCATATCTTACATCCAAATAGAATATAAATGGAATGGTTAAGAGGTTGCGTTTTAAGTGTGTAGGGGAAATCAAATGTCACACAAGGAAAGAGTAGCACATCAAATGTGTACCTGCGATGAATCAATGCTGTCACGATGGTACTGGCAGATCGGAAAGAGTAGCACATCAACTGTGTAACTGAGATGAATCATAGCATTCGGATCCCTGATAACAACATTGAGCCTTGAAAGAGTCTCTGAAACAAAAAAAAACAAAAAAACAAATGAAGTCCAGCAAACTTGTTACAATTGCAATGCCAATTACATAAGCTGATCTAACCTCCAACAAGGGGTTTAAAGGCCGAACCACCAAATTCTGCACATACACCAAGCCGTGCACAGCAGCCTGAAAATAGCCTAGAAATAAATTACTCTATCCAAGCTATTTCTTTTGCAGAAAATAACCAGGTGAGATCAAACAACTTTATAACAAATTACTCTATCCAAGCTAATTCTAATAATTTTGACACGATTCAGAAAACAGAATATTTCCTTTTTTATTTCCGTATTAATCCGTGTCTAAAATTAATGTTATTTTGAAATAAAATAGAAACTTTGTTGGTAGGGTTCCTATTCTCATAATTTAGACACGGATTCAGAAACGGAACATTTCCGTTTTTATTTCCGTATCTAATCCGTGTCTAAATAAAATATTAATTTATTTTTAAATAAAAATAAAAAACCGTGTCAGAATCCGTTTCTGATACTCATAATTTAGACACGGAATGAATTCCGTGTCTATTTTTCGTGTCCGATGATATGTTTTCTTGTAGAATTTTCGCTTGATGCTAATATTGATATTGCATATTGTTTTTCTATATGCGACTTAAAATCCGTTCATGATTTGCTAATTTTGTTTTATGTACAATTAGTGATGTATATTCAAGAATATAAGAAATTAGTAACGACTGGAAAAATATGGCTTAAATATATACTAAGAACAAAGTATATTATAAACGTTGATTAAATTTGAGATATATTTATTTGGTTTCAGGGATTAATTTCGATCTTTGGGAAATTATTATTTCAAGTACGACCGCCAAGATCACGGGTTCAAACTTAACAGTTGATTTGGATGAAATTCAACAACTGGTTTTGGATGAAATTTAGAAAGAGTAAAACCCCTATAATTAATAATATATCAAAATTTATTATTTAAAGATATTAAGTCAATAAATTAATATTTTATTAATTAATAGAATTTTTTAAATTCAACTATATCTTATTCCATGCAATGACGGATTGAATCAAATGAGAACATCGTGAGTAAATTTACATATATTTATATCATGTACAATAATTTATCAATAATTATATTGCTTATTTTATTTTTTGTAATGATGTTTCAGTTTGTGACATAGTGTTCGTGGCAAAGCTCATGGATATTTTTATAACTGTAGTAATTTTAGCAAATTACACTTATATATGTAATATTTTATGAACATTAATTTAGAATTTTTATGCGACCTAAGGGAGTTTTCGAAAAATTATTATCTTATTATCTTATCGAATTTGTGATTTTATAAATGCCCAGTTGGACCATATATTTTATTATTTAAAGAGTTTATTATTTATATAGTATTAATTAACTATAGAGGTTTTATTGTATCCACTTCATCTTTGGAAAATAGAAATGCAATCATGCAAAATCATAATCCCACAATAGGGAATAATATATCAGGACAAGAAAAAAACATTGTAAAAAACATTTGAATTTTAACGAGGTGTCACTAGATCAATGGAGTTTGGATTACGACTCAAGTTCGCATATGAAATAAAATTTTCGGCTGGGTTGCCGATTTCCGGCTTGAACCGGCCGGTTCGGTCCGGTTCTAACAACCAGATATCAAACGGGTATATACAATAAAACATCTATAAACTAATACTCTATAAATTAATAAACTCTCTAAAATAATAAATCTCCTGGTCCCGACTTCGCCTTTTTAAAAAATTATAAAATTCGATAAGATAGTAATAATTTTTTTGGAAAATCCCTTTATCAATAATCGGTCCCATTAAACTTTAAAGTAATAATTCATAAATATTACGATTAACATTTATGATGATTTGCTAAAATATTGCAATTATATAATATCTTGAGTTTCGTTAACGCCACCAAGTCAGATATCGAAAAAATTATTACAACAAATACAATGATCATCAATATCATTATTGATAAATTATTGTACGTGATATAATTATAGGTAATATGAATAAATATATTCTCTCACGTTTTATTTGATTCAGTTCGTCATTGGCATGGACTAAGAGATAGTTGAGTCTAGAAAGTCTCTTTTAATTAAAAACATTAATTTATAGAAATATTATATCTCCATAAAATAATAAAATCTCATTATTCCAATGTTATTATTTAAAGAGGTTTATGAACTTTTTCTTTCTTCACGCGAAGAAAAACACATCTAATAGAAACACGAAAAACTAAAAATTGAAAAGGGCAGTATTTGTGATGTAACACCATACGAACTGCCTTCTTTTCTTTCCAGAGCTGATGTTTGTTTTTAAGACATTTCAAGTATGATAACGAGTCTTGCAAACTAGGAAGAAATGTAACGGCAAGTTAGATAATCTCTAATCATCTAAACCAGAAAGACAAACTGAATTTGTTAATTTTCCAAATTATTGATTTTGCGTAACATCCATTCTATCCAAATAATGTTTGTTTCTTGCATAGATTTCTCCAATGTAAACTCGCTCAGTTCTCGCAAGTTGCTGCTCAAGAATGAACTGAAGATTTCAATCTTGACATTAATAATATCTCCACATCATCCCCCACGTAAAATATAAAACGTCAATCGACTATATATCAATCAAGAAATATTGTTCTTGCACATATATATTACTAGTATTATGTCTTTTTTAATTTTTCAGTAGATGCAGAAAAAATCTGATTGGTCAATTGAGAAGACCAATTGACGATTTATCCCAACCTTTCACCCTAAATATAATAGATAGAAAATAGATATAACTGCAAATAAAATAGAAAGCTAGAACAAATAATAAAAAAAATCTTCACTTTAGTGCTTCACTGATTATCCTCCTAAGTTTGAGCTCAACGTAGACGACGCCTTCAATGATATCAAGACTCTTCCCCTCCAAAAAATCAACCAAAGATCGAACTGCCGACCGCATCGATTGGTCCGCCGCTCTTCAATACGAACTCTTTAGTGCGTTTCGACCTGACCGAAAACTTGTACTCGAGGGCGACCGGCTCATCTCCGTACGAGCCATACTCATTCTCCAAACAAAGAGTAAACCTCAAGAGCCGTCGCACCTTTTTTTAGTGCAATCTCCTATGGAGAGAAAGAACCATTCCTGCTAAACCGAAACTCCTCGCTAAGCACGAAAGAAACGGGATTGCACATTCGAGATAGACCAAAACTTCTTCGAAAGGGAATCCAAACTCGAGCAACCTAACGACCGTTGGTTCGTAGGCATGCCTCGGGAGCCCGTGGTAAGTCGCGGAGACTCTGTTTAGTACAGTAGGATCCTGGTAATGATCGAAAGGGGTCGTTAGTTTGAAAAGAAAGGCGTCCATCACGTCTTTTTCTCAATATCATCGTCCAGAAAGTCGGAGCCCAAAACGTGCTTCTCGAGCGTCCTTTGGTCATGTAGGGGAACCGAGGAGCCAAGCACGTTGAGAAGATTATGCATTGGTCCTTTTGTTCGGATAGTGTTCCTTCGTCCAGCACAGTACTTCCCGAAACAAGATATTCTCCGAGCAAGAGTTCAGAGATTTGGACGACAGGACGGCCACCATACAACGAAGGTTATCTTCCTCCTTTCATCGCGACTTCTGCAAAACACATGATATATGATTCCCAATTCGAGGTTTTAGAAAATCAATTGCAGCACACAAGCACAAATATTTATACCACTACAAGAAAAACATGGTATTAGACACGGGAAATAGATATGAATTGGTTTCGTGTCTAAATTATGAGTATTAGGAACGGATTTTGACACGGATTTCTATTTCAAAAGAAATTAATTTTGACACGAATTAGATACCGAAATAAAAACGGTAATGTGACAAAATAATTTAGAAACGGTATGTACTAGTGTCCAAATTTGCTACGAGAACAACACCTACATATCAGTCTAATCCCTCAATAGATATGGAATTTTAGTTTTAGAAAGCAAATTTTCCGTCTTTAATATATTTGTTTCTGGTAGTGTCATACATAAATATTCTGATGTCATCTTATGTGGAGAACTATAACGTGACACGCCACATCATCATACCGCATCAATATAAGAGTGTCAGACAATGCCACATACAAAAATGTCGATCAATGAGACATAAGACGTGCCCACATAAGGTAAGCACCGTAAAATTTCTCTATATATAACGGTAAAGTTCGAGTACTAACAGTTTGCTGAAATTAGTTGCGATGAGGCATATCGCGGAGTCGACGAGGTATTGGACTTTATGCTCATTGGCCGACAAGATATTAGGGTTCAACATAAGACATTGAATAAGCAAAGCGGACTCGATGGTCAAGGGCATTCATTCAGTAAATATGCGCAGTGGTCTACGCACGAAAACACTTTGAACTTGTGCGCCAAATTAAGCACGGCGGCGAGAAAAGAAGGCTCGGCCTCGGCGTCGGAGGATAATGCGCCGTTTTGCATGAAATTCTAAAGTTCCAAAAAAGCCGATTCCTCAGTTCAATTCGTAAACATTAAAATGAAACCGGTAAAAACGCTTTATCTTTTCATAGAGCGAATAATCGATTAAAACTGCGCATGCACCGCAATCTTGGATACTCAGAGTGGCCGAGCGCCGTACTGATTCGTCCATGGCAGCAGCGGTTTCAGCAAACAACTGCAATGGCACAATAAAATTAAAATAGTATATTTCAATCGATAGGAATCAAATTCAGGATATAGATTACTATTACATGGCTGAAGAATGGACCATGTCCCGTAATTAACAGAGTTGAATTCACACGAAGCTTTGAAACCCTAGAGCACTCTTCCTACAAATTGATTCTGCAATAAACAAGTGTTAGTGATCATTGATGACTGTAACTATACAATCTTTGGACAAATACGTAGAAACGTTGTAAGAATACTATCAATTACAGTTAACAAAAGACAAAAACAGTAATCAATCAATCATAATATATAGAATTTGCAATAAAAATTCGCATTATTCGTTCACCTGAGTGAGTATTGGTGGTCTTATGATTATTATTATGAGGCGCTGTTATCGCTTGTAGAAATAAAAGTTTTTCTTTGTATAATTTTTTGGACGATTGTTTTTAGGGACCTTTACAATTCAGCCCCCATTCATTTAAAATCGTTTCAGCCCTGTCAGAAAAAGCAATTAGTTTTAAGGACCCGATTTTCCATACACTTCATCGGTCTGTGGTACCACTTCTTGTTCTGTAGTACCACTTCTTTGTTCCGCAGTACCACATAATTGTTCTGCATACCTTCTTTTTTGTTCTGCAGTACCACTCATTTTTACCGCGGAAAAATGAAGTGGTACTGCAGAACAATTAAGTGGTACAGCAGAGCAATTATGTGGGTACTGCATAACAAAGAAGTGGTACTACATAACAAAGAAGTGGTACCACAAACCGATGAAGTGGTATGAAAAATTGGGTCCTTAAAACAATTGATTTTTCTGACAAGGGCTGAACACGATTTTTAACATGAATAGGGGCTGAATCATAATTACTCTTGTTTTTAGGGTTGGATATTAAGCGGCGGCATATATATAGGACGAACGGTTAAGTTGAGCAAAATAAGGAAATAGGGATTTGGTTTGAGATTTGTTCAAATAATTGGCTAGTATATTTCGCTCTGTTAACGATGCTAATAATGATATTGCATATTGTTTGTTCTATGTGCGACTTAAAATCCGTCCATGTACAATAATGATGTATAATTAAGAATATAAAATGTTATAACAATATATAACGATTAAGTGTTTTATTAATTACGATTAGACAGATAACTAGAGAGATAGTAACTTCTTTTTTCAATATTTCTTCATATATACACAACCCAAATCACATATTTACTACTACAATTCACTATTACACCTAAATTTACATCATTTATTACAATATACACATCATCTTATCAATTAATAGTAATACTCATCTAATTTTTACAGCATTCAATATAATACCTCCAAATATCAATAGTTCAATAACAATCCAAAAACATCACATCTTAATATTATCTCTTAATATTCATAACACTCCCCCTTGATGTTTTTCAAAGAATATGCCTCGTTGGGAAAAACATAGTGGGATAAAAACCTATGAAGAAAAAAGAGTACATCATTCTTAGATAGGCTTTTACTTGTTGCCTCATTAAAACCTTACTAGGAACCTGTGGGAAAAACCGTAATGAAGGGAAAAGAGTGCAACGCGTATTTACTCCCCCTGATGAGAATGCTCTTTCAGATCTCCAAGTTTTCGGTCTCCAATTGAAAATAGCAAATTTTCAAAAATTCTTGGAGGAAGTGCCTTAGTAAATAGGTCAGCAAGATTTTCACTTGATCGAACTTGTTGTACATCAATATCACCATTTTTCAGAAGTTCATGCGTAAAAGAAAAATTTTGGTTGTAATGTGTTTTGTTCTATCACTTTGATGTAACCTTCCTTTAATTGAGATATGCATGCTCTATTATCTTCAAATAATATTGTATAAGGTTATTTCTCAATAGATAGTCCACATGTGTCTTGAATGTGGTGAACAATAGATCTTAACCAAACACATTCTCGACTAGCCTCATGAATCGCTAATTTGAAAAAGTAGCAATTAAGGTTTGTTTAACCGATCGCCATGAAATAGTTGTACCTCCATGTGTAATAAGTAACCTGTTTGATATCGTCCGTTATGCGGATCGGATAAAAATCCGCATCTGCATAGCCAACTGAACTTGATTGTGAATCATTTGAATAAAATAATCTCGCATCCGTAGTTCCTAACGGAATACTTGTTTGATCCATTCCAATGCCGTCTAGTTGATGAAGAACTACATCTTGCTAATAAATTCACTGCAAATGCTATATCGGGTCTAGTATGACTTTTAAGATACATTAATGCTCCAATAGCTCTAAGATATGGAACTTCAACACCAAGTAGTTCTTCATTGTTATTGCATGGTCTGAACGGATCTTTATTATCATCAAGAGATCGTACTATCATTGGAGCAGTTAATGGATGCGCTTTGTCCATGTAAAATTTTTTCAAGATCTTATTTGTATAAGCCTTTTGATAACCAAAATATTCCATTGTTTAAATATTCAATTTTAGTCGGAGACAAAATATTGTTCTTCCAGGATCTTTCATTCGAATTCTCGTTTTAACATGTAATAGCTTTATTAACTCTTGAGGAGTTCCTATATATTTAAGTCGTCAACATAAACGGCAATGATGACAAATTGATGAACGCGTTTCAATGCGTTTATCGTAGTATTTATTTGGAGTATAATAGAACTTTAGCAATGAACTTATGCATTGATTCGATATATTTACACTTATTTTGTTATTGAAGGAGCTAGGACAAGTTTCGAGCGAAAAAGGAGCGAAAACGAGCCAAAACGGTGCAAAAATGGAGAATACTGTCATGTGTCACGGCCGTGCCACCTTATGCACTTGGCCGTGACACCCATCAGAGGCCGAAATAGAAGACACTGCCTATGGTCACGGCCGTGACAGCCTTTGCACCAGGCCGTGACACTTGGCAGAGAGTTGGACCGATTATGGTCACGGCCGTGACGCCCATGCACCTGGCCGTGACGCTTGGCAGAGAGGTCGACTGATGATGGTCACGGTCGTGACACCTTATGCAATTGGCCGTGACACTAGGCAGTGAGCGTAGCAAGTTGAGTCGGCGATGGTCACGGCCGTGACGGCCCATGTCCCAGGCCGTGACCGTTGCGGGAATCGCTATATAAAGCCCAAATTCGACCCAGAAAAAAGGACTTTTCGTCAGAGATTAAACCTAATCACTCTAGAGACGAAATTTAGCACAAAAGAACACAGAATTCGCATCCTGGAGCGCAAGAGACGGATCATCGACGAAATCACGCCCAATTCAACGAAGAATGAAGAATCATCGACGCTTCCATCGCAGATCATCCGTATATCAAGATCATGAGTCTTTCTTCCTCGTTTCTTATTTCTTTCGTTGTTTTCCCGTCTATTATGCGTAGCTAATTCCCCTTTTGTGTTTGGGATTAGATGAACGCTAGGATGTTTCGTAGTTAAGACTTATAATTACCGTGACGATGTGTTTTGACTATTTATCGTTCTATGAATCTGTTTCGTTGCTTTAATATGTCTATGTGTTAAAGTAATTGCATGGAAAAACATTTAGGGCGACAGCTAAATAACGTTTAGGCCGTTCGTAGAAGATAGGATTCGAGTATAGGGCGAAAGCAAATACTCGATCCTCGCTGTTAGTAATTACTGAATTTTAGATCCCTGCGAGCGTTTAGGGCGATAGCAAACTCGCGAGCGGGTAGGAAAATTACTGCGATCTAGTCAAAATCACGTAGGAACGATTTATTGTCTTAGTCGATCACACCTAGCGGGTTCGAATCCCGAGCACATCTTTATTATCTGAAGCTTCGTATCAGTTTTAAGCGTGTTATTTGAATCTGTAGTTGAGTTAGAAGTAATCTGTTAGGTTAAGTCATAAAACAATCTGCGTATTCTGTTTAGGCTAAATATCGAGTCGATAGGTCACTACTAGTACTTGATTTATTCCTTGTGTTCGATACTCGTTTACTCATTTTACTGCACTACAAAAGATAGGTCCACTGCCTATCGAACGTCGGTGATAGTAATTAGGTATTCGTTTTAATTATTACTTGTCGCACTTTATATTCACACACGCGTGTCGATCACAAATTCATTTCCACTTCCTCTCATGAAGATACAAGGCATGTTTGATCATTTTTATACCCCTCTTTTAGTAAATAATCACTTAAACGATTATACCACATACGCCCTGATTGTTTTAAACCGTATAGCGATCTATTCAGCTTTATTGAGTACTCATTTCGAGATCCTGAATTAGGCAAACGAAATTCCTCAGGGAGTTTCATGTATATGTCACTATCGAGTGTTCCATACAAGTACGCAGTAACAACATTCCTAAGATGCATATCGAGCTCTTCACGTACTGTCGGACTAATTAGATAGCGAAAAGTTGTTGCATCCACCACAGTAGAATAAGTCTCTTCGTAATCAATGACAGGTCTTTGTGAAAAGCCTTGTGCAACGACCCGTGCTTTGTATCTCACAATTTCACCGTTTGCCTTTTTTCTTTCCAATGAAAACCCATTTATATCCAACCGATTGCATCTTTTCATTTTGGCCAATCACTTCTTTGTCGACATTCAATTATAGATTTTGGTTCATGATCCTCATTTTCATTAATCTCATGTAGCGCTACATTAAATGAGAAAACATCGTCAACGTTGACTTCATCTTGGTTCCATCTTACTCCATTATGGGCATAATTTATGGAGATCTCTTCATTTTCAATATTTTCACAATTTTCAGGTACCTGATCAGTTTATTTATGCCATGGACTCTATTAATTGACGTATCCTCTACTTGACCATCTATTTTATTTGCTCCTTTTTTTACCAGGATTCTTGTCTTTGGATCCCGAGGGCCTACCCCGTTTCAACTGTGGTTTCTGCTCAATTTATTATAGTATGTATCATCAATAGAAGTATCCATTCTAACAGGGGCATTAACAACTAGTATATGCGATTTAGTTACATTTTCTGTTCAGTAAAACTGTCTGGCAATTATTGCTAAATTCTGTAAATGAATTATCTTTTGAAGTTCAAGTTCACATTCTTTTGTATGAGGACCAAAATGATGAGCCAATGATAATTCATTCCAACTAATCTCTTTAATCAGCTATTTATTTTCTTTATCTCCCCCTTATGTTGGAAATTTTGATTCATCAAAATGGCAGTCGGCAAATCGAGCCGTAAATAAATCTCCTGTCAGTGGTTATGAATATTTTAGTATTGACTTATATTCATATCCAACATATATTCCCAATCTTCTTTGATGTTCCATTTTACTGCACATTCAAACATTCTCCGATGGGAAATATCTGGTTCCTGACTGAAAACCATTTGTAATGGGGAAACATTATGATAACTTGTGGGTCGAATGCGAATAAGTGATGCTGCAAAATAGCATATCCCCAACAATGTAAGGAAGCTTCGACTTCATTAGTAATTGTCTTGCTATTATTGTAATCTTTTTATTAATGATTCCGCAAGTCCATTTTGAGTATGCACATGTGCTACGGGATGTAGAACATCAATCCCAATAGACTACAATATTCATTAAATGCTTTAGAGGTGAATTCACCAGCATTGTCAAGACGTATTTTCTTAATTGGATAATCAGGAAAATGTGCTCGTAATCGAATTAACTGAGCAAGCAGTCTAGCAAACGCAACATTGCGTGTTAATAATAATGATACATGTCACCATTTAGTTGATGCATCAATTATAACCATGGAGTATCTAAATGAACCACATGATGGATGAATTGGTCCACAAATATCGCCTTGAATACGTTCTAAAAGCGTAATAGGTTCATTCTTCAGTTTTACCGGTGATGGTCTAACGATTAATTTTCTTTCGAGCAAGCATCGCATGATAACTTATTGGATTGAATAATCTTCTTATTGTTTAAAGTGTGTCCACATGAGTTCTCAATTATTCTTCGCATCATAGTTGAACCGGGATGGCCTAACCGGTCATGCCACACCACAAATAAATCATTGTTTATAAAATTCGACCCAATCGTATTAATATACGCATAGTATAAACCGGAAGATAATGCAGACAAGTTTTATGTAACGCATTTTTATTTAAAATCACGTTTGTGATTTGAAGGTATTCATTATCAAATTCTTTTATAGTCTCAATATGATATCCGTTTTTACGGATGTCTTTAAAACTCAATAAGTTTCTATGAGACTTCGAAGAATATAATGCATTTTTAATATGCATTTTTGTTCCTCCGGATAATAAGATGTTAGCTCTTGCAGAGCCTTCAATCAATTTGCAATTCCCGAAATAGTATTAACATTTGCTTCTTAAATCAATTGGATGAAATATTTCTTATCCGTGAGTACTATATGAGTTGTTGTGCTGTAATACCCGTAAAATTTAATTACGGGGTTTACGACTTGATTAGCAATAAATTAAAAATTTCATGGGATTAATTAGTATTTTCGATGATACAATGCTTTCATTTCTTACGCCTTTAAATGACATGTGTCTATATGATTTCATGCTGTGTGGTTTAAAATTCTTATGTGTGTTACGAATTATGACTTACATGACTGCATGTTATATATGCATATATGATTATATATTATGTGTTACATAATTTAGGTGATAACACGAGGCCTTAAATATATATATATATATGTATAATAAGGCTAACATTTATATAATAAGGAAAAGAAATTCGATCGATACAAATAAGTGGAACCATAATTACAAGTGGGCCAGATTAAGTTATAAGCTAGGTCAAAGGTTAAGGATAATGATTTGTAAGGAGGTTACTTAGGCCCAAGTAAAAGTTAGTTATTTATGATTGAGAAAACTTATATAATATTGTAAAGTTAGGATAAAATATTATCCTATAACTCGACAACTTAGCAAGGAAGCAATGATTGAATTAATATTATAAATCCGATAAGCCTAAGAAAAGTAGAAAAGCAACGTCATTTAGAGACTATTACACGCAAACATCTAGATAAGAAGCTAGAAAAGAGTAAAAACATTTTCATTGATAAACTCTCGAGAACCTAGCAGTACAGAAGAAACGAAGAACTCGAACAATCATCCCTCCTCAAAGTTACAAGAGGGTATAATTCCTTACTTAAATTCATGTTTTTATTTATGATCAAGCGTATAAGACCTGTAGCAAGCTAACAGTTTGCATAAAGTAGGGTATTAACTACTGACTTTATGACTAAGTGACGATTTTAAATAGCTATGTTAAGTATATTTTTGTATCTATATGATTAGTTTTCGTAATTAGAACAGTTGTTGAAACCCTTCAGATTTGAGTGTAGCATTATTTTCGGGGTATGATTTACTATTTAGGTATACGATTTATCTTGGGACATAAGATAGAATTCGGTATTTTAGGCTTTGGGCAGTATTTGGTTTTCGGTACCAAGATGTATAATCATTTGAAACTTTTTAGCAACTCGTTAGAAATTCCTTTCAGCATATAAGTATTTAATGATTGGAAATTTACGTGACTTGGTTTTAGTACCATAAAGTTTTCGCAGTTTCAAGTAAGTAAGAGAACTAAGTTTTCGATATTACATGGCACGCAAATTCATGGCAT
>JAPQWV010003398.1:0-42000 GCA_027422505.1 Craterostigma plantagineum
AGAGTCGGGGCGAATCGGGCGATGACCTTGCGAGCCAAGAATGTCGAAGCGCCCGAGAACAAGACTTTTGGGACCGGCCAAGCTTGTCGCGTGCGGGACGTCGATCTAACCAAGCGAGGCCGAAGCACGTAGCACCCGTTAGGCAGGGAGACGGGGCTAATGAGGTTTACCATGATTATTGGCCCATCCGGATTCGTGTAGAACCTTCCGGAAGATCGTGGAACCGTGCGGAACATTGCGGGGCATTCTAGAGAGTCAAAGAGGTCCAAGTGTGGAATGCTATGGAACTCTCTAGAGAGGAATATCTCTTGGGATATTCCTAGAATAATCTAGATAGTAAATAATAGCCGTTAGATCGAGTAGATCTTAGCCGTCCATCAGGTTGGACAACTTGTATATATAGGGGCTTAGAGTAGTTCATTTGCATCAAGCGAACAAGTGTCAAAAGCCTTCATTGTAAATACTTTAGTGTGAGAAAGAGTGAGTTCTCTATCAACAACACTTGTGTGGTTTTCCTCTTGCACTTAGGCACGTTCAAGCCGAGGGTTGTCCGACATCTTGCTTTCTTTCGAGAGCGTTTGGGAGGCTGACCTAGTAAAGCATGCGAGGGGCTGCTTGAAGGACTAGGTGCCGCACAAGAGCTAGCAAGCCAAAGTCTAGGTCCGTGACAGATAGCATTTGCCCATAATTTTGTCTCTAGGCCTATTATTTGTATCTATACATGACTGTTGCAAAGTCATCTGTGTCGAGTTTCGTGCATGCGACTGGACAGATTAATTACTAAAGATGGTTCTCCGTACGGACAAATGGATCTTTTGGCATTGAAACCACAGATTAATTTCAAGTTTATTCAACAGTTACTTACCATTGCGTTATTAGATTTGTTGCAGGCCGATTTTGAAGCCAAGTTCTTGCCTTGATATTCAGATCCATTGCATCTGCTTCTCATCAATCCTGCGTACGCATTTTCTTGATCTTTTCATGATGTAATAAAAAGTCGTATCGATGATGACCACGAAATCGAGTAGCTAAATGGAGAAGAGAAAGAGAATAAAATTTATAAAATTTCACCACCTTTCTGTTTGGCTTCTGAGGACTTAATAATCTTCCCACCACCAAACAGCTCAAGCTGACCACGTTTAATCTTCTGCCTCTCCCTAGCCTTATGGTTTTGGAACCAGTAAAACACATTCTTGCCTTCGATTTTCCGAACCTTCGAAGCTTCGCAGCTATGTTTTGGATTTGCTCTGCGGTAGGCGTTCGTATTCCAAGCTTGTACATTTCTTCGAGGGCCAGCAATTGCTCAGTAGTAGGGTTCCATCTCGTGCTCACTAATGGAACATGTGATGAACTGCTGATGTTAATCATCCCTCTTCTTATCACATAATCGCTCGAACCACAACCTATACAAAAAACCAAGCAAAAAAAAAAAAAAGGAGAAAGATCAGTTCATGATATATTAATCTTCGAACAAAACCCTTGTCAGGATAAAACTTATAATTTGCTTAAACTATTACTAATTCCGTGCAGGGCTGTAGTAGTAGTGTTAGGGTTATTCTGGTATCAGAGCCGAGCTTGGGTTTTATATATCTATTTATCGTATGCTCTGCGGTTGCCACTAACGTGGACCCTCCACATCAAAAATAATAGATATTATACTGCCCTTGTTACGGTGACGAAAAAGTCGGTGCGAGTTCAATAATTATCTGTTGCAACCTCGTCGGAGTTATCGTTCACGACTGAGCAGAAATTATGGCGGCGAAGTTTGATATCGAAAAGTTCAATGGGAGAAATTTCTCACTGTGAAAATTAAAGATAAAGGCAATCTTGCGAAAGGACGGCTGTCTGGAGGCTATTGATGGAAAACCAGCTACAGTGATAGACGAAAAGAAATGGGACGAGATGGACGGGGCCGCTGTCGCAAATCTCCATCTGGCACTAGCAGATGAGATATTGTCCAGCGTCGAAGAAAAGAAAACGACAAAGGAGATTTGGGACCACCTAACCAATCTGTACGAGCCGACGTCGTTACACAACAAAATTTTCTTGAAGAGAAAATTGTTCACCTTGAGAATGTCTGAATCTACTTCGGTGACGGAGCATCTCAACGTCTTGAATACTCTATTTTCCCAGCTAACATCGTTGGGGTCTAAAACGGAGGATAAAGAACGTGCGGAAATTCTACTTCAAAGTCTGCCTGATTCGTATGATCAACTCATCATCAACTTGACGAACAACGCGAAGGTTCTGGTCTTCAATAACATTGCAGCTGCTATTCTCGAAGAAAAAAATCGGCGTAAGAACAAGGAGGACCATCAAGCAAGCTCGCAACAGGTCGAAGCTTTGACGGTGATGAGAGGGAGATCAACGGAACGTGGTTCAAGTGGGAGTCACACTCAAGGCAGGGGAAAATCAAGAAGTAAGAAGAAGGATATGAAATGCTACCACTGTGGAAAGAAGGGTCACTTGAAGAAGGATTGGTGCAGCCTGAAGAACTCCGATCCTCAAGAAAATCTGGCAAACGCACCAGGTGGAGACGTATTGTGTAGCGAAGCAGCTATCTCAACGGAGAACAGGAAGGCGTACGACGAGATATGGCTTCTTGACTCGGGCGCAACTTATCATATGACCTCTCGAAGAGACTGGTTCAATCACTACGAACCTATCTTAGGAGGATCTGTGTACAGTTGCGAAGATAATGCCTTAAAGATCGTAGGCATTGGAACCGTGAGGTTGAAGTTGCACGACGGTACAGTTCGCACTATTCAAGGAGTGCGGCACGTGGAAGGTCTGAAGAAGAATTTATTATCTGTGGGACAGCTCGATGATCTTGGCTGTGAAATCAAAGTTCGGGGAGGAATAATGAAAATATTCCGGGGAGCACTTGTAGTCATGAAAGGTGAAAAGGTTGCTGCAAATTCGTATATGCTGTTGGAGAGACGGTGCAAGAAGGCGAAGCATCTGTGGCTTCAGAAGGTTCAAGCGAAAGATCTACTATGTTGTGGCATCAGAAGCTTGGCCATATGTCGGAACAAGGAATGAAAATTCTTGCGGGCCAGAATCTACTTCCAGGTCTCACGAAGGTGTCACTACCGTTCTGTGAGCATTGCGTAGCAAACAAGCAGCACCGGCTACAATTCAACACATCAAATTCTAGAAGCAATGGTGTTCTAGAATTGGTTCACTCTGACGTATGGCAGTCACCGATTTCATCCCGAGGAGGAGGAAAGTACTTCGTGTCCTTCATCGACGATTACTCCCGGAGATGTTGGGTATATATCATTAAGAGTAAGGGAGATGTGTTCGTTACCTTCAAGAATTTCAAGGCTCGGGTCGAACTTGATACAGGAAAGAAGATCAAATGTTTGAGGACGGATAGTGGAGGAGAATATACTGGCAAGGAATTTGATAGCTTTTGCAAAAGGGAAGGCATCAAAAGGCACTTTACTACGGCGTATACTCCACAACAAAATGGAGTGGCGGAGCGGATGAACAGGACTCTGTTGGAAAGAACAAGAGCCATGTTGGGAGCTGCAGGTCTGGATAAATCATACTGGACAGAAGCAGTCAACACCGCCTGCTACGTGATCAATCGATCGCCTTCAACGGCATATGATCAGAAGACGCCGATGGAGATGTGGACCGGAAAGCCAGCAGATTATTCCAAACTCCATGTATTTGGAAGTCCTGTGTACGTGATGTACAGCGCCCAAGAAACTACGAAGCTGGATCCGAAGTCCAGGAAGTGTTTGTTCTTGGGGTATGCTGATGGTGTGAAGGGGTATCGCCTGTGGATCCCACTGCCCACAAGGTTGTCATCAGCAGGGAGGTTATCTTTTTAGAAGATAAACTAGTCGAAGAAAATGATAGCACTACAAAGGAACGCTTAGAGACTACGACGATTCAGGCGAAAGGGAAGTCTATTGATCAAGATATTTCTGAAGCAGCACCAGAACACGAGGAAGGGCCAAGCGAATCTTCAGAGCCAGAACTTAGACGGGGCACACGCAAAAGAGCCACACCATCCTGGCATGAAGATTACGATATGGACAGCAATGTTGCATACTGTCTTCTAACTGATGACGGAGAGCCATCAACTCTTCAAGAAGCACTAAACAGTTCAGATGCAGATCAGTGGCTGGCGGCAATGCAAGAAGAAATGGAAGCTCTACGGAAAAATAAGACTTGGGAGCTGGTGCCACTACCGAAAGACAGAAAGGCAATCGGCAATAAATGGGTCTTTAAAATCAAGCGGAACAGCGATGATCAAGTAGAGCGCTTTCGTGCACGACTGGTGGTTAAAGGCTACGCTCAGAAAGAAGGTATCGATTTCAATGAAATATTCTCACCGGTGGTTCGACTGACGACTGTTCGGGTACTCCTGGCGATGTGTACTACATTCGACCTACATCTAGAGCAACTAGATGTGAAGACGGCTTTTCTTCATGGAGATCTTGAAGAAGAGATTTATATGCTCCAACCGGAAGGTTTTGAAGACAAAGAAAAATGGAACTTGGTTTGCAGGTTGAACAAATCTCTATACGGTCTCAAACAGGCGCCGAGGTGTTGGTATAAGAGATTTGATTCCTTCATCATGAGCCTTGGATACAACAGATTAAATGCAGACCCTTGTGCATATTTCAAGAGGTTTGGTGAAAATGATTTTATCATATTACTGTTGTATGTTGACGACATGTTGGTAGCAGGCCCCAACAAAGATCGTGTTGAAGAACTCAAGGCACAGTTGGCTAGGGAATTTGAAATGAAGGACTTGGGACCAGCAAACAAGATTCTAGGGATGCAAATTTACCGAGACAGAAATAACAAGAAGATTTGGCTTTCGCAGAAGAATTATCTGAGGAAGGTCTTGCGACGCTTCAATATGCAAGATTGTAAGCCAATTTCTACCCCACTTCTTGTTAATTTCAAATTATCCTCAAGTATGAGTCCTAGCAGTGAAGAAGGGAGGATGGAGATGTCTCGAGTACCGTATGCATCAGCGGTGGGAAGTCTTATGTTCGCGATGATTTGTACACGACCAGACATTGCACATGCAGTGGGAGTAGTAAGTCGGTACATGGCGAATCCGGGCAAAGAGCATTGGAGCGCGGTGAAGAGGATCCTACGATATATCAGAGGAACCTCAGATGTTGCATTATATTATGGAGGAGCAGACTTTACTGTCAGAGGGTACGTTGACTCTGATTATGCAGGTGATCTTGACAAAAGCAAATCTACCACGGGATATGTGTTTACTCTTACTGGTGGAGCCGTAAGCTGGGTATCGAAACTTCAGTCCGTTGTCGCGACGTCAACAACTGAAGCTGAATACGTTGCAGCTACGCATGCAAGTAAAGAGGCGGTATGGTTGAAAATGATCATGGAGGAACTCGGGCACGAACAGAAGAATATTCCTCTGTTCTGCGACAGTCAGAGTGCCTTGCATCTCGCAAGGAATCTAGTCTCTACCTAATCTACCAAGGATTAGATGACGACGCTTTCGAGAAGATTTCGGAAGCAAAGACCGCCAATGAAGCATGGGAGAAGCTTCAAACGTCGTATAAAGGAACAGATCCGGTAAAGAAGGTACGTCTTCAAACTTTAAGAGCCGAGTTTGAAGCCTTGCATATGTAACAAGATGAAGTTGTGTCGGACTACTTCTCGAGGGTAATAGCAATAACCAATCAATTAAAGAGGAACGGCGAGAAAATTGATGATGTTAGAATCATGGAGAAAATTCTTCGCTCGTTAGATCCGAAATTTGAGCACATCGTAACCATCATAGAAGAAACTAAGGATATGAAAGAAATGACGATGGAGCAACTGTTGGGCTCATTGCAAGCCCATGAAGAAGAAAGAAAGAAGGAAGGGATCGTAGAACAACTACTTAAGTTGCAAGTTGATTCTGCAAAAGAAAGGGAAAATGAGGAAAAATATCAAGGGCGAGGCTACAGGCAAGGATATAGAGGAGAACGAGGTGGAGGCCATGGACACAAATACGAACGAGGTTGGAGATCGGATAATGACGACCAAGTTAATCATCAAGGAAAGAATTATTCGACAAAAGGCTACTGGAGAGGTAACTCAAGATCAAGGTATGACAAATCACATATTAAGTGCTATAATTGTCAGAAATTCGGACATTATGCTTCCTAGTGTCGAGCCTACAAAATCAATAAAGTCGAAGAGAGAGCCAACTACATCGAAGAGAAAAATCAAGAAGAAGCGATTCTACTACTAGCCCACAAGGATACTGAAATAGGCGAATGCAATGAGTGGTACTCAGACACCGGTGGGAGCAATCGCATGAGTGGAAACGGAAGCATGTCCATGGAGTTTAATGAGTTAACGAGTGATGATGTTGATTTTGGAGAAGAGCATAACATCTTGGTGGAAGGTAACAATAACATTCTCAGTCAAGAGGTGATGCTCGACAATGAAGAAGAAGATGATGGGAGTATTCTATACATCGAAGAAATTAACATGGAAAAACCAGCGATAGAGCAGACAAGAGAAGATCTCAATACTCAGCTAGCTTTACCCCCTGCGAGATCTGGAGAAGACGAAGACTCAATTGAGGATGGTGAGCCGATGAAGTTTCAAGACACTAATGAAGAGAAAGATATCGAGAAAATTGACATGCAGGAGTTAACAACAACTCAAAGGGGCATAAGGGAGAAGTTGAAAGAAATATGACAAGCTTGGTGTCTGAAGGCTACAGTAAAGAAGTAGACATCGGCTACCACGAAAATAATGGGAGAATATACCAAATGCATATGAAGTCTGCTCTTGAAAATGGAGTTCTCGAGAAAGATACTTATACGGAATATGAAGTGACAAAAGAGAATAATAAGATTCTGAAGTTGAAGAAGGCGCTCGATGGATTTGAAGAGGCACCAAGAGCTGGCTCAAGAAAGAACAAGCATCTCTACAAGAGAAATAAGGTGAAGGAATGGAGAATGCAACAGAAGGAGCTAAACAATCTCAGGGTTGAAAGTCGGCAATAACCTTAGCTATGAATCCAGTCAGCCATGACCGAAGACAGCGCATTACAAGGAAGGAAGTGAAGCTGAAGTACGTAAAGTCCAAAGATCAAGTAGCCGATATTTCTACCAAGCCACTGAAGAATGAAGACCTCCTTCGACTATGAAATTTGCTCGACATACCAAATCAAGTTAAGGGGGGGTGTTGAAAATATAAACTTGATTTGGGCTTGAATTATTAATAGATGGATTAATATTTGGGCTAAAGAGGATTACAAGCCCAATATCTAGAAACTTACGAAAAATCTAGAGAAATCCATTGAACTCTATGAAACCTTATGGAAACTAGATATCTGTTAGGAATATCTAGGCTAGTGACATGTGGCTTAATCATAGACACATTTGAAGGAGGTGCCACTAGTATAAATAGGGGTGATGTCTTAGCATTTGTATCAGTTAAGCTATCAAGCAAGTGAAAATCAAATCAAGTATTGTAATATAAAGCCTCTTCCTCTAAACACTAGCCTTCGATATCAAGTTACTCCCTTCCTATCGAAGTCTTAATTTCCAACAAAGTGGTATCAGAGCACTTCTATTTCAATAGGGTTGTCCCGGTGGAGTGGTGGACGAGCAGTCCCGGCGATGAGTTAGAGACGTGGGCTCGGGCGAACTCCGCCGTTTCGATTAGGTTCGGCCACGATTTGCAGACGCATTTAATGGTGAAGGCTGTTTGATTGGGATTCTTGATAGGATGTTTAGGGTGATTTCTTGTGGTAGGTTTTGAGAACATTTTCTTTTGTCCTGAGATTATCGAATATTATTTTCTTGGATTGAATGGATGCTCTTGCCTCGCATTTGTTGCTTTATAACATGTTGAAATTGGACTGAAACGGCGTTGTAGACTTGTAGCGTAAAGATTGATGGGCTCTACTTTTTTGAAAGGGTCACATTTTGACTATTAGATCAGATGATGGTAATAATGTAGACAATTCTTGGACAAATGAACAGCTGAAATGTGTTTGCAGTTGCGAGGATTTAGTCCAAAACTTTGGAGTCACGCTTTGGAAAGACCTTGCACGCCACGCTACATATGTATTTTGACTTTTGAGTCCATAAACCAAAGATAGGTCGGTCCAATTAAGATCCTAAATATTATTATATTACATTATGATACTTGTTCAATTGTTACAAAACAGTCATCTATGGAGGAAGGAGTAGCAGAAACTAGAAATCACTTATGGCCCTATGGGACATACATAACAAAAGACTCCATTACCTTAATATCAGCAGATAAAGATATCATATATATGATGATGACCAGACTGTTGGGGTTGAGCGGTAATATTTAATTCCGGCCCAGCGGTAGTTGTATTTGGACCCCGCGACAATTTATCGGGATATTAATTAAAGTCGAAATGACACCGAAAGAACACCGAGATTTTTACGTGGTTCGGCCAATACCGCCTACATCTACGGAGAGACAATAGTTTTACTATATTGAAGAATATTACACCGTACAAAATAACGCTCGTGTTTAAACCCAAAACCGAGACCCCTTACCCACCCGGGTAATGTTTTTGTACCCACTCTCAACTACCTAGTAAAAACTATACCCTCTCACCCTTATCCACCCTGACAAGATTTCCTCCCTTTTTTTCTTTTCTTTTTTCCTCTCATTTTCTTTCACCTCTCCTCTCTCTCTTACTCGCGCTTTCTCTATCTAATTGGGGTGCTCAACAATGAAACCAACGTGCCTCTTTTATAGGCACACCAAACCTCAAATACGTCACTGCATAGATCATCATATGGGTAGGTGTATTAGATTTCCTCCGTGACTTTTCAACCACAAAACAAAATGAGCTGGACCTAACAATTCTCCCCTCCAGCGACATTCAGCATCCGCTTTCTTTAGAGAGCATTCCAGCTAACCCGAGAATGAGAGTAACCCGTTCGTAAATATCACGAACATCCATTGGCCTTCCTTGTAGCACCTATCCGAATCAAGAATTTCGATCCTACCCCACTTGATTCATTCAACGGCCAATCTTGTGTGCAGCTATGTTGAAACCGACTCGACCCGTCGATTCCCGAAGAGGAACTTCGATGCAACCCCTTCTCCAGCAGGACTTTCCTTCTCACCATCGTCTGCTTATATACCACGCTAGCGATTTTCGTGAAACCATCGAAGTCTGAGTATTATATATCATACTCACATCCAGACGATACAAATCTTTGCACTCTTCTCCCTCTGGTAGGACCATTTCCGCCAATGTGTGATTTCCCAGACTCCCCCTGCTATGAAACCCCATAGCCCTGGAATCTGACCGGCTCGAGAATATTAAATTCTACGCAACATTGGGACAACGCCACACCACCCAAAATGCGTACCGCTCCATCAACCATTTTGATCTTCCCCGTTCCAATACACCGAACAACACAACGATATCCATCGGCCCATGGAGATCGACAAACCGTTCGCATTTTCTAGAACGCATCAAAATATTCTCTTGGAGCAAACACGAATTTATATTCTTCTTCCTGAGAACGAGCGCCATCATTAGAGACTGTGAGAACGTCTCTAAGATAAACCGTGTGCTACTCGCATGTGAAATTTTCCTAGCCGACTGTCCTTCTTCCTCCAAGATCGGACAATTTCTCCTGATGTGTCCCGGCTCACCACATTTGTAGCATCACATGCCCTTCCCGCCACCTGGATTTAGACCTGCTGCTGTCTCTAAATCCCCTTGGCGTATCACCTTCCTCTATGATTCAAAATAGTCAACGCCCGACTATCACCATAATTTGACCGCCTTCTCTTTTCTTGCTCCAAAAGAGTTGACTCCACCATCCACCGTCTCGTACCGGATGGTTGTGATCAAAAATCATCAGAATCAGGAAGCGAGGTAAGAAGCAAGAGGGCCTTACTTCTTCCTTTCCGACACATCTTGACCCCAAAATTTCCGTCATTTACTCCGACTTTCCTCGTCTCCCATCAAAACTTATCACCCAGCATTGACAAACGAGCACATCCTTCACTCTTCTCTGCCGAAGAGTGAAACATCCCGCACCAGCACATTGTCGCACTTTGCTATCATCTGGCGCTATTATCCTTGCACAGATTCACAGCCCGGCCCAAACAGTACTGATCAGATATTTCCCAGGAAAGGCGAACGACCTGCCTCACAGCACTATTGCCATAACTCGCCAAAAACTGCACCGCCGCACAAGCTCCGCCCACACCGAGCATCCCATCAACGATAACCATCTTGTACCATTATTTCTAGCACAAGGCATCACCTCGTTGAACCTCGCTCTGACACTGGCTCCCCCCGAACGACATTCCCTTCTGATATCTTTTCTGATGTGGAAGATCAGACACAGCTGCAACCACAGAGCATACTTAGAATATCAGTAGGGTTTGGCTCCGATACCACTTGTTGGGGTTGAGCGGTAATAATATAATTCCGGCCCAGCGGTAGTTGTATTGGACCCCGCGACAATTTATCGGGATATTAATAAAGTCGAAATGACACCGAAAGAACACCGAGATTTTTACGTGGTTCGGCCAATACGCCTACATCTACGGAGAGACAATAGTTTACTATATGAAGAATATTACACCGTACAAAATAACGCTCGTGTTAAACCCAAAACCCGAGACCCCTTACCCACCCGGATAATGTTTGTACCCACTCTCAACTACCTAGTAAAACTATACCCTCTCACCTTATCCACCCTGACAAGATTTCCTCCCTTTTTTCTTTTCTTTTTCTCTCATTTTCTTTCACCTCTCTCTCTCTCTTACTCGCGCTTCTCTATCTAATTTGGGGGGTGCTCAACAATGAAACCAACGTGCCTCTTTTATAGGCACACCAAACCTCAAATACGTCACTGCATAGATCATCATATGGGTAGGTGTATTAGATTTCCTCCGTGACTTTTCAACCACAAAACAAAATGAGCTGGACCTAACACAGACAAAGGAGGTAATAAGCAGTGAGCGTTTAACATTTACTAAGATTGCGCTAGCTTCATAACATTGTAGGATAGACCTCAGCTTGTGATTGGAATTGTCGTCATTTTAAGTTTTTTTTGGTCTAAGTTTATGACGAATAAAAAAATGACACCTGTTCTTTTGGTTAAACTAACGCTCAACATTAACGGAGTACTGAAAGAGAGTAAAACTTGTAACATCAGGGATTAAAAATGTATCTCGGGAACATCAGGGACCACGAATGCACCCGGGTTAAACCATTAGGGACCAAAAATGTCAATCGCCCTGTTTTGCAATGACTATTAACAAAGCACAAGGACAAACTCTTGACTCCGTAGGTATTTATTTGAAGGAACCTGTTTTCTCACACGGCCAGCTTTATGTCGCATTATCAAGAGCAAAAACAATGAGCCAACTAAAGGTGTTAATCCGACCGCCATCATGTATAACAGAGAGTTTAATCATACGAAAAACATAGTTTACACCACGAGAAGCTGCTAATATTAACTAAACTTCACTTTAGTAAACGTAACTGTTACCATACACAATCTGATTTTCTGCACATCAGCGACATCTTACTCTCACACTCACAGCTTTGTACTGAATTTTTCGCTACTATGGTACTTTTATTGCCCAACAGTTCAAATTATTTTGTTCATCTGTTTCCAATGTATAAATATTCAGAATTCATTACTTAATTACATTTTACAACATATGCATTATATCTTTACTTTTTCCTCAGATACATGGAAACAAGTGCACACCACTCGGGAAATTAACCCCTCATAGTCGCTCTTGGTATACTAAAGTATTAGTGATTGAAAAAACCCCAGTCCGCCAAAGATTTGGAGGCCGACAACAGAAGCTCGTCTTCGTTGATCAAGAGGTAAAAAATTAAGCTTATATATTTTCTATTGTCAACGTCTCTTTTCCCAGATATCTTTCAGTTTTCCCATCAACAGAACACGAAGATACAGTGTACTGTTTATGAGCAAGACGTCGACCAACTCGATAAAATAGTCCAGCTTTATCACACGTACTACATAGGAGGCGGCAAAACTAGAGAAACTGGCACAACTTTCGCACCGATGGTCAACGCTCAATACCAAATGATATTGTCAAAGAACTCTTACATCAAAGCGACGCCGAAAGAACATGAATTGCCGTTGCAAAACGTGTATGAGTTAACGCCATTCGCACATTTTTCGGACTTCACCGACATTAGCAACAATCGCATCAGTAAGTTATTCCAAACATCTTACATTTGTCGTTAATTGTACCTAACAATTATACGTTAATTTTTACCAATTGAATAATTGTAATCATTTGTTACCTAACCTGGAAATTTCCATGTGAGCGTTTATTACTACATGCATGTATTTTCAGACATGCTAGGTGCGGTAATACATGTCTTCCCACCACGTTCCACGTCGACAGGGAAAACTTTTGTAACATCCCGTCCCATACCAGGTGTCACTGTAGCATTAGTCCCTACCGGACCTGTGGGGTTGGGCCCACCACACTCCGCCTGATAGTCTGGCCCCACTGTACCACCATTTAACCTTCCAGCGTGCTTCGTCCTCGCTCACACGCACCCTGGGCAAACTTCCCAGGGGGTCACCCATCCTAAGATTGCTTCAAGTCAAGCACGCTTGACTTCGAAGTTCTTTCGGATGGACTCCCGAAAAGGTAGGTCGACCTTGGTGATATGAGTAGTACTATCATTTCTCCTATACGATTCTTAGCCTGACACGCCCATACATTGTCAGTCTCAGGATCCCCTCTCATTTTCGGGTGTCGGGTCGGTTCGTTCATGTACCCCTTCACCTAGAAGCCTGCCAGGAGCCGCTCCTTGTCCGTGCACTTCTCTGGCACCGGCGATCACTCCCCGCCCTCATCGGCCCCGGGTGTCACAACTTTGCAAGAATTTGTCGTCGTCAATGGAAGTAAGTTTTCCGTTCTCTTAAAGACTTATACCATGCTAGATTCAATATAGTATAACATGCTTTCGTGCAGGCGCAGACCGACAATATTAACTTTATGGGATGACTTTGTGCAAGTTGACTCGCTGAAGTTGATCGATGCTGTCCACAACAGGGCTGTAATACTGTGTATGAGGGTATCGGTCAACACATTCCACGGTATAACATGTCATCTTTAATAGTTCATCCAATTTACCCATTCTCCTTAGCAGTCTAGAAGCAATATATATAACTTTACCCCTATATTATGTTTTCCTACGGTAGGACTGTCACTTAGTACGATAGCAAACAGCGTCGTCCTCTTCGAACCTCCGATTTCTGAAGCTGAACATCTACAACTGTGGTACTAAAATAAAGTCACGATTATTGCGTAATAGTAGCTTATAAAGACCATTTGCGTAAAATAAGATACAATGCACATATGTTATGCATATATAATTCAGGTTAAAAGCTGAAGACAAATATCTTGACGAAGTCATCTCCAGGGAGCTTTATAGAAAGGAACACCAAATCATTGGACGACCACCTCCCTCACAGATTAGAAAAATCAGCCAAATATCAAGTTTGCACGAACCGGTAATTTAGATTTTATTGCCCAGTATTCTCATTCCACACAGCACCAACAGGCAAATATCCCATTGTTTTCCTAAACATACTCAGGTTGAACGCTTTTGGATCAAAGGCCAGCTGAAAATCGAAGATCCCGACCAAGCCTTTTACATCATGGAGTGTCCAAATTGCAGTATCTTGTGGAGCAACTTACGGTATTGAATTCCCATGTCTTCATTGCAATCAAACTTTTCCCAGCCCAAAAGCAATGTAAGTTATATTGCTAGAACATTCATCTAGAACAGTTTTCCATATTTGCAAGCTTAGTAAAACAAAGTACATGCAGATTACGCTTTGAAGTGGGATTATCTGATGGAGCGGAAACATGACTGCTTTTATCGAACGAAAAGATGCTGAAACTCTACTCGTTATGGCAGCGGAAGACATCGTTAAGATTGAAGAAAATGTAAGTTTCCCAAGACTAAACCTAACAATATCATGTTACTTCTCACAAATAAGTCATGTCGACTTCTTACAGGGAGAAAAGTTTGATATCACATGTGTGAACAGAAGGATGAAGAATATCGAATCTCTGTACCACCTTCGATCGTATAGTTTCAAAGTATAAGGACAACCAGTCACTCGATACACCATTATCACATGGCTTTCTGATTCCATGATACCATCGTCAAGCCAATCGATAGAAGAGAACATCGGACCTGCAACTACAGCGGATAAAATTGGCGTAAAGGCACAGACACCAGAAGAAGAACTCTTTCCCTCTTCTAGCAGCAAAAGAAAGCTTGAACCGACCTCAACCATTGTAGATACACCAACCAAACACACAAAGCACTGGTAAATCGGTAATATAATCTTTTTCGCATAGCCAGCATTACGATTACGACTGTTTGCATATACATCAGTTGTAACTCATTTTGGAAGATATAAGAACAGTTCCCAATGTAGATATGTTTTGGCTATAAATACTCGAATATATCTTCGATGTATATGAAAACCTCTGCTGGCTGGAAAATGTAGTCCTTATGCTAGAACCTTTCCTTTCTACGTAGTACAAACTCTGCCTTTGCTGGTTTACGTGCAGTTACCATTTTGTAAATATTGTGTTGGATTATGATGAGTTTTGAAGCAGCTTATTACATATTGCTAAAGTTAGTTGATGATTTCCCTTGTTTTACTTATGTGTTAGTCAAAGGTGATCATGGCGTTGGATGTTTAATGCCTCGGTCTCAACTGTCACTTTGTCAATGTAGCTGTTTACCAATAGAGCCGTCCACTAATAAGCACAATACATAATACACGTTATCTTTAGAGCCGTCAAATGGGCCCGTGGCCCGCGGGCCGGCCCGCCCCGCCCCCAAAAAGGGCGGGCTGGGCTGGGATATTTTAGGCCCGCCCAGAGGCGGGCCTAAACGGCCAGCCCGCGCGGGCAGCGGGCTTGGCGGGGCGGGGCGGGCTGGGCCAGGCCAGCCCGCCAGTTTAAATAAATTATATATATTATATCATATATTATGTTTAAATATATTAATTTAATAGTTAATGATTCCTTAATTATAGCATAATTAATAACATATGTATTTATAAATATATAATTAATACATTATTTATCCATAATTTATTATTAAATACCTTAATTAACTAAAACTAATTAATATATTAAATTATAAAATGAAAATACAAAAAAATAAATATTTTTTATATGCGGGCGGGCCTGGCCCGCCTGGCCCGCGGCCCGCCGCGGGGCGGGCCGGTCCCTGATTTTTTAGGCCCGCCAGGTGGCGGGCTAGCCCGCCCCGCCCCGCCAAGTGGCGGGCTTTGGCGGGCGGCGGGCCAACCCGGCCCGGCCCACCATTTTGACAGCTCTAGTTATCTTATCTTCAGACACCAACATACTTGTCTTTACTGCTATAGCTGTTTATCAATAGCACCACCCGCCCACTAATGATCACAAAACAGAACACACATTATAATATCTTCAGTTTATCACATCAAAAAAGGTATTGCTTCGTAATAAAACAGAGACCTTTGTAGCAATACGCATATATTTTACAACAACTTTCACATCCTTCTGTTGGTTATTTGAAAATATGAAGTTTCCAACTTAAAAAATAACTCCAAACCCAACCATGTATTAAATTTTTTAATACATATGTTGTACACTTACCTATACGTATCTCTATTTTTGTATGATTCATACTCCGGGCTACAACCTCCTCGTAGCCGTACAACGTGCGGCAGTCCTCATCTAGTCATTAGAAAAAGCTGAAAAGTGATCAGTGGGCGGCCACAGCAGCAAATTCACTATTGACTATTGAGTACTGATTGAGGCCTGCACAATCAAGGGACCTTTCTGTAATTATCGTAAGTTTAAGGAGCAATCTATAGTTTCCCTAAACCTTTGGCTTTTTTTTTTGTTGGAAATTCCACTTGGTATGGCCGACTAGTGGCTGGTGCCCAAGTTTTTTTTAGGTATTCCTGTGTTCACGATTTTTCCAACTGATACTCAAAATATTTTCAATTCCAGTTGAGATCCCTTTATTTAAAACTTTTTCGATGGTGCCCACAGGTCAAAGTGGTTTTAAGGTAGGTACCCTTAATGTATGACATCGTGATTTTAAATGACCGAAACGAGATTTTCTAGAGGTTAGAAATTTCGATAAACCATTGACCACGGTCAAACAGTTGGCCGCCAGTTCGGTTACGGTTCGGTTACGATTTTTCAAACCGTTTGAACACGTCTGTACGTTACGGGTCTTGAAAACACTTTCGACATCAATTGAAAAAGCCTTAAACACAGAGGTACTAACTGGAATTAAAAAATACTTTAAGGACCAATTGACAAAGTCCTAAATATAAGGATACCTACCGAAATTGAAATAACTTTTGGCACCAATTGGAAAAACCTTAAACACAAGTGTATCAAGTGAAATTTGCCTATATATTTTTCCCGTTCTCTGTAATTTTCTAATTTTAGGGGTCAGTTTGTTTCTTTTTATTTCGCTCTTTGAATGCCATGCATGAGATGAGACCACGCTGCTGAGAATCTTGTCATAAAAAATTAGTAGTGTATTTAATTTCTTTCTGTAGGCAATGCACTCTTTAGATGGATAATTATTTGGTTCTAAGTCGACCTTAAAATAGTTCGTAGTTAATGATTAGTTGATAATCCTTAATCCATCAATTGCGAATGAAACCTACACGTACGAAATACAAAAATTACGAAAAGATTGCAAAATATCACACAACATATAGAGCATAAGCTAAAAACTTTGTTAGCAACTTACGATGATCACCCCTCATATATCACATCTGATCATCATATATACGGTTGAAGGGACAAAAAGAATATATAGTTGCAAAACAATATTCTTTTACCATTTTTCACAAAACCAAATTGCGTGCATAATTACCTACAAAACCCTTCGATTAGTTCTTGACAAAATGCCGATTGAGCAGCTTCGTGAGATCAAACCCATGGAAGGTATCAACTCCAAGGAGTCGTTTCAACTTTTCGTCGCATATAACCTTCCACTTATCGCATGGCTCCTTCGAGAAAACGAAAAAGAAAGAAAAGAGGAACTATTTTTTTTTTGTAAAAGTTCAACCAAGAGGATATGCATGCAATTCCATGGATTGAATTGGCAAAGGTTGTTAGTTTTTGTGCTTTATGATATTGAAGATTACTAACCCTAAGTTTGTTATCCTTAATGTATTTCCATAGTCTTTTATTAGTCTCCGTTCTCGATAGCTTGTGTTCGCCGGTGCCAATGAAGTCGACGAGCTTGTCTGAAATAGGCACTTGCTGATTTATCCCGCCTTTAGCGACGGCTTTCTCATTCTTCTCAAGGCGATCTAAATCCAAAAAGAAAATCATATAAATGAAAGCTTCTGATAACTGTGTAAAAAGAATCAGATTCTGAATGTTGTGTGCTATATGCGAGGGGGAGTGTTTACATGTTTAAATACAAGAATATAACAAGGTACTAAGCTACTCATAACAATAAAAGACAAAAGAATAGTGTGGTCTAACCCAATTGTTGCCTTATTTTCTGCAGATCTTCTTTGTGCGAAGATTTTGGAGGAGAAGCTGCGATATGAAGGCAAATAGTTTAAGACAGTCATTGTTGGCAAACATCAAGAAGTAGTCATGTAAGAGAACCCCTTACTCAAGTTTCCAGGTAATGTCACAGAACTATACAAAACTGTTGCGTTCAAATAATAGGTGCCTTGTTGCATTTTCTCTTTCGATTGGCTTCTCTTTTCTGAAGGTTTCGCACATTTCGCTTCAATATAACAAAGGAAAAAAACTACACATAATGAAACGCCAAGTAATAGTTTGAACAACCTTTGCTTGGACAACAACAGAAATAATACTTGGAGAAGCTAACTAACTACTGACAAGTGAAAATAACGAGAGCTGCAGAATTAAAGGCTTTACATGCAGATGTACCTTTGGCTTCGTTCAGCGACGAGATGTGCCTTTATACGAAAGATACTGTACAGAGCATCTTCTTCGACTTAAACGCACGTGAGCATTATTACGTATCACATTTAACTCATTTTCAAGGTTATCGATCATTTCCTAAATGTGATGTATAATGATGTTTATGTCCGTTTAAGTTGAAGAAGAAGATCTGTTATGAGGTTTTACGTCAAGTACAAGGAGATCATGTGCTCCCACATGTGAAATTTCGTCTAAATTAACGATTAAATTAATGGAGGGACCAAAACCGTCCAAAATCGGTAACATCGGGGACCAAAAGTGGCATCTCGAAATATGAGGGACCAAAAACGCACATGCCCCAAACATTGGGGACTAAAGATGTCGTTCGCCCTCAGTTCTTTGCTCATATCAAACATGTTTATTTTTCTTACACGAAAGATACTGTACAGAGCATTATCGCATATTATCCATTCTCCGATCACTTGGGTTTTGCAGATTGTGCGCCTTTATATGTTCCCAAAGTTTCTTTACAACCTAAAAGCAGCGAGTTCATAAACAAATAAGATGTATATCATGTTGTTGGTAAAGTATGAGTTGAAGATTATTTGACTAATAACACGTACACTCAATTCTGAGCTACTCTCTTTGCTGCGTACTTTCACATAGACATTGTTCAATTGTCTCGTCATTTTCTAGTAAACCCAATGCATCAGCTGCTTGTCTATATGTTCAGAATAATTTTCCTTTTACTGTTTTTAGACTTTGAAAGGATGTTGGCCTTTTTGTATGCAATAATAGAATCCTCAAAAAAATCTTTCTCCTTCAGATGGATGACACGTTAGAAGATGTCCAACTACTTTACATTTTTGTCGTCGTTTCCATTTACTTACATTTCTTGTCCAAGTAAAACATTCGGGGAACTCAGTATATAAACAATTTTGAGATATTGCGTAGTCATCATGTGCATTCAAATAGAAAAATTCGGTTAACATTGTTCTTTGGCTTTAGTGTCAGACGCCAAAGTTTGTAAGGACTGATTTGGTGCAAATGATATTGGCTGTTCCTTTTCCAAGTGAATGGGTAAAGATATTACTAATGGTTCTATATGGTTAAGATCGAAGCTAAAAATTCTCCAAATAGCCTCAGGTGGAGAAATCCACCTTGCGTTCTGAAAATTTTTTATTTCATCTACAATTTTTTCAGGCTCGTTCGAGTCTAAGGAATATATAATTTTGTCATGACCTTTATATATATATATATATATATATATATTTGTAGATATATTTAACCACTTGAATGGTAGAGCATATTTCAACATTCATATGACAATTACATTTTGATAACAGATTGGGTTATATGGGACAACCATTGATTGTCTAGACGTGAACCCCTTACGTTAACATAACGACCATTATTTTGACGACGATACGTAGGATATGCATTCTCTGCACATGTCGTCGGAAAACATTTTTGGACAGCTAAATTTGCATTGCTTGTTACTTTTCATGCAGCTGCATGTGGGATTGAGAACACCACATGGTCCGTATATCATGTGTTTCTTTACAAGTTGAAACAAATACGGGTTAACATTTGGATCTGGTATCTCAGCGCATACGACTCGATCATAAGCTGCAGGAGAAAATATTTTTGATGGTTTGTCCAGTATGATAAAAAAGGGAACGTGTGGTAATCCTCTGTTTTGAAATGGGTTGCCGGTCACTCAATTACTGATGATTAGTTGTGTAAGAAACTATATTTCCGGTCGCATGGATTTAGCTCTAGGAGGTGGGAGCATGTGTACAGTTGTGTGTAAATGTGTACTACATATATGACACGTTATCTACGTATCCATCTCTATATAATAAATTGTACCTCGATCAAAAAGAAAAATCATAACCACGTCACTTTACCTACATTACATGTAGTGTAGGCAATCATCACTTTCAATTAAGCTCTAAGCATACAGATGTTTCTCTGTCATAGATAAATATGTGTAAAAAAATAATATAATTGTACTGTACTACTGTAATAGATAATCGGTGATTGTTAATATATGCCTTGCTATTAGACATGCCCAACTACCGGTAACGACTAGCTGGTTGTTAATAACCGACGATTAACAGTTTAGTTCAATGGACTAATCGTAACCTAACCGGTCAGGGGATGTTGACGGTTAGCCGTCTCCGGTTAATCTAACCGCCGTTTAGTCAACTGCCTTTTTTTTTATTTTTTATTTCTTTATTTGAAATTTGTTGTAAATTTAAATAAAGTTTGGTGTATTTTTCATTCGTATTTTACTATTTTGATACAAAATTTAGACATAATAAAGTTTACGAATCATTAAATATATTACAAATTTTAATACAATACAAACTACATAGTGCAAATTTTTTTTGATTAATCGTTATTAATATGACTAAAGTCATATAGTATTTATATAATGAAACTATTAATATGGGTAAGTTAAATAGTATTTATTTATTTTATTTAACGGTTATATCGCCGGTTACGGTTATAACTGGCGGTTAGCCGGTCGTAACCGTCACCAGCAACCGTAACCCTTTAGCCGGTCGTAAATGCCGGTTTTGGGGAAAATTGGGCATGACTACTTGCTCTTTAGTCGAATATTAGAAGCAATTTAACACACGCAATCATCATTGCTACAGAAGCATCCTTCAAGGGTTGGACTTTACAATTTCTGGTTACCTCACATTAACGCAAAAGGCAAAACGCAGGTGCGGCAACCAAAACTGCTTAGCATACAAGAGGTACATATGATTGCAAACTTGCGCAAATTCCGTTGGTGGGCATGAGTTAATGGAAGATTTTCCAACGTGTTTCGCAGATATTAGAGGGGGATGCACCATTGTTTCGAATGTATTTCAGTTTGGGTAGTGGTGTATCATATTTCATTAAAATTATTAAACTAAATGTTCTTGGATGTATTTTATTTTTATATATGTGTCCGTCTTTATATGATATTCTAAGGTAATCAAGTAAAAAATATCACCACATGGTCTTATTAGTTTATTACTATATAGCTTGATCACAAATAAATGTGTATAAGATTTTGTTTTGTTCTATATCAGAATACATTTTCCCATGTCCGGGTGGCGCAACGGGTGGTTTCGCTTTCTAGTATATCTTAAAACACCATAATTTCCAACCCCATTTTCTCATGCCATTTCTCTAATTTTACACCATACGTGGATCATATTAAAAAGAGTAAAAGGCAAATTTGGTGCTCGAATTATACCATAATCCCACTGTTGGTTCTTGTACTTTAAAATGTGCCATTTTGGTTCTCATACTTTGACAAACATGTCATTTGTGGTTCTTTTGACCAAAGTCGTAGGTTATCTGGCCGGTAACCCAAAATTGGGGGCATATTAGTCATTTGCATATAAAAATAAAGTAATCTGAATATATATTTATATATTGATGGGCTGAAAATTAAGAAACGTGAATGAAATTAAAAGAGGGCTAAATACAGCTCGTGGAGTAGCTGAGTCCCAATTTCTCGTTGGAGAGTTTCCTCTGATTGGGGACGGTTTCTCGCTTGATTTCGTCCAACATTCTCAGCAACTCGTTTCTGAGGTCGGCGACATCCGTACAATCTGTCGCCGCGCACTGTCTCTTAATCAAATCGAAGAATTCAACAACGTCCTCGCTCAAGCAATTCATCTCTTTCGCGGAAAATAAATCGATTAGGTTGAAGATCTAGGGCCGGAAGATAAAACAGTGCAGACGATGGAAAGATCGAGAGATGGAAAGAAGTTACTCAACATGGGATGGTCCAGATTGTTACTGTGGTGTTCCGGCGGAAATCACGACATCATGGACGAACGACAATCCCTCACGAAGATTCGCCTGCTGCAATAGAAGATTGGTAATTTATTTCATGGGCACTGCAATTAAAGATTTTGTATTGCGATTGATGCGTTTTCTTTTCATTTTTTTTTGGGGAAAATTTTCTTTTCAATTTTGCAGGCTGAGCAATGCAATTTTTGGATGTGGGTAGACCCAGAAATGTGTCAACGGTCCAAGGAAGTCATACCCGGACTTTTAAGAAAAATCAACAAATTGCAAGATTTGGACAAATTAGAAACTCAAGAAAGCAAGAAGCTAGATGAGATGCTAGACGAGCTAAGAAATGAAAACTTCAAACTCGGTGAGGAAAACTTGAAGATAAAGAAGGAAAATAGAAGATTAAAGACCATGTTGCATGGGTTATTTTTCTGTTGTATTTTTTGGTTTGTATGTTCGACAAATCACAAAAGCAATGGGTCAAGTTTTCTTTTATCTATTGATTTTTAATATTTGTTCATTAAGACTACAATACCCTTAGTAAATTTTGTTAACCGAGTAAAATGTGATTTAATATGTTGAAAACACCAAAAATGACAAGTTTGTCAAAGTAGGAGAACCAAAATGACACATTTTAAAGTCTGAGAACCAACATTGGGATTATGGTTCAAGCACTAAATTTGCCTTATACTCTATTAAAAAGGGTTAATTATGCGTCGGGCCCTAGTAATATTTTTAACTAGTGTTCAGGCCCCAATAAAATTCCATTTAGTATGAAGGACCTGCTTTTCAAAACTCTTAGAGAAAAATACCCAAACTATGCGATATGATATATTTACCCCCTAACAGATGCGAAATTTACAAACTTTTGCCATCGTCTTCTCCAACGACCGAGCTAATCTTCAAGCTCGATTTCCACTTATAGTCTCGACATTCGTGAGCAGACGAGGTTCGATCCTGACCCGTCGTCGTAGTAGAGTTCGTAGGAGGCCACAGGCGAGGCGACAGGCTGCCGGAGCTGAACTTAATTTTTTTGTTTTTCCAAATCACTTAGCGACGTATGACACATCTCTTCTAGTAAATAACAAATCGTCACACAAAAGTATCACATCCTACATTACAAATAACGATCCATATATTGTTAATAACACAGACTGTATACAACAAATAGATCGGGAGAAAAAGAACGAAATCACAAAACGACACTAAAAAACATATGAAAACTGCATAAATCACGTCGTTATTGACTCAATAAGGCAAAATAGACCACAATTTCTCATGGGTACCTCGAATTTATACCGATTAGTTGCAAGAAACGGATATTATATTATTCCTAAATCGTGAAAAAAAGAAATACTTATAACATAGAAAAAAATAACAAATATCTTATGGTTAAAAACAAATGTTGACTTAGAAGTAACACGTCGCTGAAAGGTAATAACGCCTTGTTTGTCGTAAATAACACATTCTGTATACAATCAATGGATCGGGAGAAAAAGAACGAAAATCACAACGACACTAAAAAAAGATGAAAACTGCATAAATCACGTCGTTATTGACTCAATAAGGTAAAATAGACCACAATTTCTCATGGGTACCTCGAATTTATACCGATTAGTTGCAAGAAACGGATATTATATTATTCCTAAATCGTGAAAAAAAGAAATACTTATAACATAGAAAAAAATAACAAATATCTTATGGTTAAAAACAAATGTTGACTTAGAAGTAACACGCCGCTGAAAGGTAATAACGCTATGTTTGTCGTCAATAACACATTCTGTATACAAGCAATGGATCGGGGAGAATATAGTGAAAATCACAAACGACGAAAATGATGAAAACTGCATAAATCTCAGCGTTATTGACTCAATAAGGTAAAATAGACCTCGATTTCTCATGGGTATCTCAAATTTATACCGATTACTTGCAAGAAACGGATATTACATTCTCACTAAATTGTATAAAATAGACCTCGATTTCTTATGGATAATAACAAATATTGACTCAGAAATAACACGTCACTGAAAGGTAATAACGCCTTGTGTGTCGTAAATAACACATTCTGTATACAAGTAATTGATCGAAAAGAATAAAATGAAAATCGTAAACGACACTAAACACAGATGAAAAACTGCACAAATCTCAGTGTTTGTGACTAAATAAAGTTTTTCCGTCCTCAATTTCAGATGGGTCTTACTAATAAAGACAAATTTTATATGTATCGAATGAATTCGTGCTTCCACCCCCAAATCAAAAATTTCGTTCAGAAATCGATTCAATATCAACTTTAACGGCCGAACAAGGTAAAAGCGACTGTAAGATAAAATCGAATCAACCGAGTCTTAATATTAAAAGAAAAAGTAAGTTGGTAACCATGAAATTGAGAAAATTTTAGCTTTCTCTAAGACTAAAACGTTTTTTTAAGTGAGTAACAGTTTACACAACAAATATAACACATATACATGTAAAAAAACGCTTCATTGAGAATATTCTAGAAGGTTCTACCGTCAGAGATTTTTTAACAGAATTTCAGAGAATATTTACAGGACTTTCTCAAAATTGTACTACATTAATTGGAAATAATAACACACGTTATGTTAAACAAACAACTCGAACTCAATTAATAACAAATTGATCAATACTGATACCTCATAAATGTTGTTCAGTACCACGTCAATAATTCGATTAATTCGTACAAAAATACACTTTTATTTTGGATGTTTAATATGGATGTTCATGTAGATATATAATTTGATGAAGTTTAATCACCACATTCCTTTAAAGACAAATTAGGCGAAATTTGATGTCAATCGACGAATGTTGATCTCAATAGATATATAAACATGTAGTCCTTCATTGCAAAACATAGACTATCACCTCTTTCAATGGAACATAACATTATAAATTGCACCACGAACATGACAAACGTCAACATTAAGTACTAATAATATTTATAGACTACAAATACAAAATACTAAGCTCAAAACCCTAAATCCGAGGCCCGAAACCCTAAACCCTGAACCCCGAACCCCAAAATTTTTTAGGTTGTATCTTATACTGCACAAGTCGTGGATCCTTCTCCCAAAATTTCATGTCGTAAACCCTTAATCTTAACCTCGAACCCGTAAGTCCTAAACCCCAAAAACTACCCAAAAACAAATGTCTTGCGGTTAATAACAAATGTCTTATGGTTAATAACAAATGTTGACCTAGAAATAACACGTCGCTGAAAGGTAATAACGCCTTGTTTGTCGTAAATAACACATTGTATATACAACCAATGGAATATAACATCATAAATTGCACCACGAACATGTTCAAACATCAACATTAAAGTACTAATAACATTTATAGACCACAAACACAAAATACTACGCTCAAAACCCTAAATCCGAGGCCCGAAACCCTAACCCTAAACCCCGAAACCCAAAAATTTTTTAAGGTTGTATCTTATACTGCACAAGTCGTGGATCGTTCTCCCAAAATTTCATGTCGTACACCATTAATCTTAACCTTCAATTTCAACTAGAAACATGCTTCGATCTACATATATTTTTATTGTTTGCATCGACGAAATTTTAAGATTCCTGCCCGACACCGTCGTGCTCGTGAGATCCGCAACAGAGAAATCAATAATAATTTGTAAATGGGTTTAACCAAGGCAACTATCGATATTATTAAATGTGATAAACCCAAATCAAAGAAATTGCTAAGATTGCAGTTGTTATGACTGGATATGTTGAAATTATTGTCAATTTCATATGAATGTTGATAAGTTTCACAAAAATAACAAATGTCTTCAGGCTAATAACAAATGTTGACTCAGAAATAATACATCACTGAAAAGTAATAACGCCTTGTTTGTCGTAAATAACACATTCTGTATACAAATAATGGATCAGGATAAAAAGAATGAAAATCACAAATGACACTAAAAACAGATAAAAACTGCATAAATCACGTCGTATTGACTCAATAAGGTAAAGTCTACCTCAATTTCTCATGGGTACCTCGAATTTATACCGATTAGTTGCAAGAAACGGATAATATATTTCCCCTAAATCGTGTAAAAAAGAAATACTTATAACATAGTAAAAAATAACAAATGTCTTACGGTTAAAACAAATTTTGACTTAGACGTAACACGTCGCTGAAAGGTAATAACACATTGTTTGTCGTAAATAACACATTTTGTATACAAGTAATGTATCGAAAGGAATAAAATGAAAATCACAAACGACACTAAAAAACATATGAAAACTGCATAAATCACGTCGTTATTGACTCAATAAGGTCAAATAGACCTAAATTTCTAATGGGTACCTCGAATTTATACCGATTAGTTGCAAGTAACGGATATTATATTTTTCCTAAATCGTGTAAAAAAGAAATACTTATAACATAGCAAAAAATAACAAATGTTTTATGGTTAACAACAAATTTTGACTTAGAAGTAACACATCGCTGAAAGGTAATAACACATTGTTTGTCGTAAATAACACATTCTGTATATAAGAATGGATCGAAATGAATAAAACGAAAATCACAAACGACACTAAAAAACAGATGAAAACTGCATAAATCACGTCGTTATTGAATCAATAAGGTCAAATAGACCTCAAATTCTCATGGGTACCTCGAATTTATGTCGAAATTTAGATTCGATTTACCATTTTGTTTTCGAATTTGCACCCTAATTAGACAAGCAAATTCGACATCGTGCATCGTCAATATCATAATGAATCCAACATGACATGTCGAATCGCTTGGATGAGTCAATCGAATTATTTTGTGCTCGATTCAGTGTAAGAAAATGAGTGCGAAAAAAAATTATGTTGATAATGTTCTGCAATAACAAAGTAACACAATATTATTGAAAAATAACGTTTTTTTTTTCTAAAGTAACAATATGCTGTAACTGTGTAACATAAACTGAAGTACAAGTACTGCTTCATATTTAGACCAAAAAAGCACGTCATGAGTTTCGCTGGAAAAAATAAAGCAAAGATTTCGTCAAATTTTTTTTTGGGTCCTTTACTCGAATTTTACAAAAAGTAGTTCTCTTAAACTTATTCAATTTCTGACAGGGTCTGACGGGTAAATCAAAATATTAAGCGGGCCTGAACAGAAATCTTCCCATTAAAAATGAAATCTCGTTCACCATTTATTGACATCCTAAACATATTTGTTATTAAACCGATTGATATTGTGCGCGACACCCAACACATCAACGATGATTATCATTATCAACACTTCAAATTTTCCCCATTGGATTCTATTCTTTTGTAGAGCGACGCCCATTGCAATTACGCGCTTTTCAAATGTAAATAAACGTTACGATAAAATATTTCTCCACACGTTAATGAAAATTCCACAACCACTTTTAACCTAAGCTTGAAAGTGTGACCACCATTCTCACTATTTCTAATGGTTTGTCCCTACTTTCCCAATTTATTACCCACATAAAAGCCCGACATGTGTACGGTCGATGTTGGACAAGATTAAGAAAAATCTTACATACATATTGCATACTGTCACATTTTTCTATAGCATAAAACATCACTTAGGGGTGTTCATCGGTCGGTTTGGTTCGGTATTTTCAAATTTCGGTTCGGTTTTTTCGGTTTCGATTTTGCGTATGCTTAATCCGATATCCGAACCGTTTTAATTTGGTTCGATTCGGTTTTTTTATAATTCGGTTTGGTTTTTTCGGTTCGGTTTTTCGGTTAGAAATTTAATATAAAAAAATTATTATGAAGCTGAAAATTACAAAACAATTTATGGTTATTAAAAAACAAAGAAGATATACGAAACGTGACATGTAGCAAATAATTCAAAGGTCCGAATAAAAAACATGAAAATGGAACAAAATCTAAGAGGGTTAATTGCATAACCATACTCATAAACTCTCATTTGACCAAATTAACCCCAGGATATGGCGAAGTGCACCGTAACACAGCAGATCAAGAATCCCCTCAAACATAAAAAGAGCCACATTTTCACTTACCTCCTTCACCAATAATTGATTTTCTTCGCAAATCCCATCTGTATCCTCGCTGGCACCATCTCACCACCACTTACCACCGCCGTCTTCAATCCTCCTTAATTCCCTAGGAAAGCCCCAAAGAGAAGAAATCTTGAAATAAAAATGCAATTTTTACGCCTTTTCGTCATCCCTATAGCGGCCCTCTTCATAGCTTCAGTTTCAGCTTCTTCGGCTTCTTCTTACAACGATTCGTCAATCTATGAGATCCTCCAAAGTAATGGGCTTCCCATAGGATTACTGCCAAAGGGTGTTCAGAACTTCAGCTACGACGATTCTGGTCAATTTCAAGTCCACTTGGATCGAGCCTGCGTTGCCAAGTTCGAGAACGAGCTTCACTATGAGATGAACATTTGTGGGACGATTAAGTTCGGACAGATCGATGGCCTGTCGGGGATTTCCGCACAGGATTTGTTTCTTTGGTTCCCCGTGAAGGAGATAAGGGTAGACATTCCTAGCTGTGGCCTGATTTACTTCGACGTGGGAGTTGTCTCTAAGCAGTTTTCTCTGTCCACCTTCGAAACTCCGAGAGATTGCTTGGCTGTGTCTGTATTGGATCTTGGCGGCGTAAAGAAGAAGACAGTTGAGAATGTTTCGTTGATTTGATTCTTTTCTTATTTTCTTGCTCTGTTTATTGGGTAAGAAAAACTGAATCTTGCTCTGTTTCTGTTCTGACTTGTGAGTTCTTGATTCTGTTGATTTCTTGGCAGATTCAAATGTGGAAGCGAAGGACTGAATTGGGTCAAAAGGGCTTAGCGAGAATGAGATTGCAGATTCGATAGATTTCGGTTGGGAAGACAGATGCACAATACAGCTCAATCACGCCTGTGAAAAAAATTTTGGTTTTCTTTTTTGAGATAATCTTCTGTTTTCTTGGTTCTAGTGTGTGTGGTCTGTGTGCTGAATACGAAAAGGGATTAGTCGGGCAATGTCAGTTCATAGCATTGGATACGACTTTTGCGATACATATCATTCATCAATTGGGATCTACAGTTTCGAAGAAACGATGGACAACATTTCATGGCTGTCGAGGCTAAGAACGAGCGACCGAGCGAGCTCTCAAGAATTAGGGCATTGGGGGGGGGGGGGGGGTAATGAATGGTGTTATGATAGATTTTTCTTGAGAATGTTGGGTCTATGAGTATGAACTTTAAGGACACGAATGCTCGAATATCTTCTCGTGTCATAAGTGTAAGACGACGAGTCATACGTAAGTAATAAAGATCGTTCCTTTTTTTCTTTTCCAATTCTGTTTGTGATTAGAATTGCTGCAGAGCATCGACAGCTGCCTACGGTTTGACCCCAAAAAAGGCGAACGAAGGCCAATCCTCGTACATTTGTAGAAGAATGTCCCGAGAAAACCCTTTGAGGGCGAAAAAATGAGGTAAATGCAGGGACTTTCAGAAATGTCTTTTGAAGGAGGCATGGGGTTTGATTTTAATGAATGGTATATAGTTTGGTAGATCGGCTATTGAATGTATATACAAGTCGGTCGATGGCTTATGGTTGCTTTTCCATGGCCTTAACAAATATCCTCACTTATTAGAGCAGCTCATTCATTAGGAAATGAAAGAAATACTTATCAGAAAAAAAAAAAAGAAAACCTTAAAACGTGTAAGAAGTTAAAGATAAAATGCCATTAGGCATTAGCCAAGATCACAAGGAAAAGCTTTTTAAGTATCGAGCCACTAAAAGAAGGATTGAATTTCGTATGTTTCATATTGACAATCATGCATTAGGGCTCTTTGCAATATATGGTTTATTAAATTGAATGGACTAATAAAATATCACAAGATTGGGATAGTTTATGACATTGCTATGCTAAGAATATATTGAGAATTTACAGGCATTAATAATTCCCGGGAAATTAAAAAGTATGTCGTGTCGGTGCTAACCTAGGGGTGGGATCGGGTCGGGTTTTTCGGGTATCGGATTTTTCGGGTCGGGTACCCGACATAATCGGGTTTCAATTTTGATACCCGATCCCGACCCGACAGAAATCAGGTACCCGACAATCGGGTACCCGAAACCCGATTATCGGGTTTTTGTCATGAACCTGCCATTCATTGACAAGATTGATATTAGAGAAGCTGCTGTAATAGGAGAGAAACGTTGGAGTGAGGCTAAAGGAAGAAAGAAGACCATTGAAGGGCTGGAAAGAGTTGGTGTGGGCTGACGAATAGAATTATTTGGGCCACGAAGATTAATATTTTATTATTCTAATTTAGATTAAGCCCAATTAATATTCCCTGTTATAAATATTGTATCGAGACATTAGGATGGATGAAGAAAAGAATTAAACCCTAAATCCTATCATCTTCTTCACGTAAGTTCTCCTTCTTCAAGCAACCAATCTTCTGCTCTCTTCTCTCGATGAATCTTCTGCTCTTTCAACCCAATCTCTTAATCTTCTAATCTCATCTCTAATCTCTGATCTGCATATAAGAAAACCTCAAAAAATAGATCAAATACATAACATTGGTATCAGAGCATTGAATCCTCGGACAACATTGCCTTATGTGAAATAGGTTCTGTGAAGTTTCAATGGTTGGAAAGACTAGAGCTCAGTTCATGGCTATGGAAGAGGATAATCGATTCAAGGAGTTGGAGGACAAACAAATGAAGATAGATGCATTAGCCACAACTGAAACATACACTGGGAAAGGTAACGTCGATTTGCTGAATACTCGCATGGCATCCCGTTTCAATACTAGTCATGTGTCTCGCTTGGATTTCCCGATGTTTGACGGTACAAACCCGAGGGCTTGGATGATAAAGTGTGGCAACTATTTTAAATTGAGACCATATTCTAACGAACGGTGGAAGATTATGTTTGCTTCTATGCACTTTGAAGGAAAAGCGTACATGTGGTATCAAAACATGGCTAACCGGCAGATACAACTGAGCTGGGAGCAGTTCTTAAGCTTAGTATCAGCTAGGTTTGAAGACCTTAAGGATGCTAAGACCTTTAGGGAGCTCGAAGCCCTCAAACATGTCGGTTCCTATTTGGATTACACTAAAAGGTTTGAAGAATTAATATGGGACATACCTATCGGCGATGACTTGGACCTTTTCGAAGACTATTTCACTTAGCGATTTGTTGATGGTCTTGATGATGAGTTGCGAGGTATTTTGAAGAAGCTGCAACCTAAGAGCCTAAACAATGCTATAGAGCTAGGCCGAAAGCATCTACGAGTTCTCGATATTATTGCTAAGGAGACACACACCTCATTGGAGACCTCTGATTCTTGCCTGTCGCCTAACGAGGCTGAAAACCAGATCTGCCACCATCTTATTGGAGCCTCAATAGTACCAACGAGGTTGTTTACAGCTGCCGGAATAAAGCTTATACCGAACCTGGAGCAAGACGAAAGAAAATCTGCTGAAATGCTTAGTGCTATAGCATTTCAAGTCACTAAGTTTTGTGAAAACAGATCAGCTAAGAAGTCCTTGTTCGATCCTAGATTTGAAGATGGGGAAACGAGCATTAGAAGCAATAAGTTTGGACCTTGCAACTACGATGAACTCATGGGATCTTTAGAGAGCAAGAAGGGGAATGGCAAAACAGACTCAGCAAACATTATGCCTGGAATTGTTAAAGCTGCCAATATTTCCAAAGTTAGAGCAACGACAAAGGCAACATCATTAACAATTCGAGGACTACAATATCGACCGTTCGACCGAGGAAAGTATGCTACAGCTGAAGATTTATGCTCCTCTATTAAGACCCTAGTTTGTAAAAATCAGTCCCCGATATCTTACAGTTTGATGGAGCAGTGGCGCACTCACGAAAGGATTCAGACGCTACATTTATCATCGACAGTATCTAATCACACACAAGGAAAGCTAAGCGAAGAAGCCCCCAACACATTGGAACTACTAAGGAAAATATTTGATTTTTCTGGGCAGCTAAGAACATTTCTACGGCGGGGCAAGCTGACCTTATACTCAAGAAGGAACGAAAGAAAGTTTTACCAGAGTCAAGAGAGATGCGATAGAAATTTCGTGGTGGGGAAAAAGGTGTACCTCGTGTTACAACTTTTATGCCATAACTCAATTGTCTTGCAACGAGAGTTCAAGCTCTCCACCTTGCACCTTAGCCCTTTCGAAATCTGGGGGATTATTGATCTGGCGGCTCATGAGTTGGATTTTCCAATTGGATGGAAAATACATTCCACTGTTCTTGTTGTCCTCTTCAAGAAATCACTACGCACAAAGGCGGATTCTTCATGCTTGGTACTTGAGATAGAAAGAAAGGGGGAATTTTTGGGCAAGACACCCAAAAGCCTAAGCAAAGGTACAAACTTGCAAGGAAATCAAGACCTACCTCAGCTATATGCACTATGGTCGAATGGAGGTCTAGAGAGCGCGATGTGGGAGGACGGGAAACAGCTTCGGACGAAGTTTTTAAAGGAGAATCTTTGGGGACGAGAACCACCTCAGCGAGTGGCTGCTTTCATGAACCGATCTCAGCCGTGTCGTGGAGCTGCTTTCGCGGGTGATGGGTTCGAAGAAGTTACAGATGTAGCTCAAACCAAGATGCTGAAGCAAGATCCTTGGGGACAAGGATCCCTTCAAGCGGGGGGAATTGTCATGAACCTGCCATTCATTGACAAGATTGATATTAGAGAAGCTGCTGTAATAGGAGAGAAACGTTGGAGTGAGGCTAAAGGAAGAAAGAAGACCATTGAAGGGCTGGAAAGAGTTGGTGTGGGCTGACGAATAGAATTATTTGGGCCACGAAGATTAATATTTTATTATTCTAATTTAGATTAAGCCCAATTAATATTCCTGTTATAAATATTGTATCGAGACATTAGGATGGATGAAGAAAAGAATTAAACCCTAAATCCTATCATCTTCTTCACGTAAGTTCTCCTTCTTCTTCAAGCAACCAATCTTCTGCTCTCTTCTCTCGATGAATCTTCTGCTCTTTCAACCCAATCTCTTAATCTTCTAATATCATCTCTAATCTCTGATCTGCATATAAGAAAACCTCAAAAAATAGATCAAATACATAACAGTTTTGCAGTATTTTTTTTTTTAAATTCGTTGGTGGAAGGCAGGGCACTATCTCGCTAATCTCCCCAACTTTCAGACCAAATGTTGCTTCTTCAAGATAAAGGAAACGATCAAAAGCTGCTATGTTAAGAGAAAACATGAAAGAAGATGCGTAGGACTAAAAATCAGTTTTTGTACTTACCTCGTTAAAACCCAATCTCAATTCTCCAACATACTACTTTTAAATCCCTAATTCTAGCAAGTGTAAGATAGAGACGTGAGAACGTTATCGAGATCTTCGCCGCGCTTAGCTGAGCTGCAATGAGAGTGCTCGGTCGCCACGTCCTTGAACGAAGCCTCACCGTCGACGATGAGGAGGCGGAGCGACTGGAGCTGCGACACGGCGTCGACTCGGGTGGTGGCGGAGATGACGTGGCCGTCTGAGTCCTTCCATGAGGGGCACGACGGCGGAAGGCACGGCGTGGGGCGAGGGCATGGCGACGGCTAGGGATCTGATTCTGACGAGTGTGTGTGTCTCTCTCTCTAAGGTCCCGTACTTAGCTGATGTGAGCGACTGTGTGTGTGTGTATGTGATTTTGGACTGGTGGGATGTGTCATGTGTGCGTGTGGGATGTCTATGGTGGGTTTTGGGCTAGGCTATGGGTATTTTTTATTTAGTGGCCTGCGGGTGCGGGTACCCGATCGGGTAAATCGGGTAGCATTTTGCTATCCGAAACCCGACCCGAAGTAAGTAATCGGGTATCGGGTTTAAACCCGATACCCGATTTTAACCCGAAATATCAACCCGATCGGGAATCCCGATCGGGTCGGGTCGGGTACCCGAAACCCGATCCCGAATGCCCACCCCTACTGCTAATCTAAATTCAGTCGAAATAGCTAGGGGTGGGATCGGGTCGGGTATATCGGGTCTCGGGTTTTTCGGGTCGGGTACCCGAAAAAGTCGGATATTGAATTTCAAACCCGAACCCTACCCGACAAAGATCGGGTACCCGACAATCGGGTACCCGAAACCCGATTATCGGGTTCGGGTCGGGTTCGGGTTTCACATTTTTTTTTAAAAAAAAACTTAAGTTAAGAGGTAAAAAATCACAACCTCGCTGCTGCAAAAATCAGATATCGATCTACAGGAAAGGAATAACCCATCTTAAAGTGATTACGGCATCAGAAAGCAGCTCCATTGATACAGTTCTCATTAAAAGGGAAAGGTAAAAAGGGGAAATTAGAGGTCGAAGATAGGACTCACAAACTTCAAAATAGCTGCTACAAAAGTCAGGGAGGCGAGGAAGCTCATCTCCTCCGAGGACTCGCCGGTGAAGCCGTTTCCGCCGAGGTTGAGAAAGTCGAGGAACTTGAGCTCTTCGAGCAAATTTGGAATTCGACCTTCAGCTTACTAGCGACAGACTCAAACGGTAGGGAGACGGCATGCGATGCGATTCTCTCGCACTAAGAGGGTTCGGAGGGTCGAGATGTTGAAGATCGCCGAGCTATGAAGGTATCTCGATGGGCGATGGCTGCGAAGTTCGCCGAGCTCTGAAGGTATTTCACGGTCCCGTTCAAGTGTTGAGGATTTTTAATCTTATTTCTGTTTTATTTTGTTTGTGGGCTGCACATTTTCTTTTGGGCTGAATTTTAATAACAGTGAGCGACTTATTAAAGAAGAACAGCTCCACCACCTTGGCGCGGCGCCACCAGCATTTACAGCGTTATCCGCCAAATCTCGGCCGGAAATTGATCCTTTCCGTCTTCTCTGTTTCCACTTCTCCTAGGCCACGCGGACTAGCCCGGATCGGGAAAAGTAATTGATGTGTAGATATATCTTAGATCTGAATTTTTGTTTTGATATGTTACTTGTTGCGTTGATGCCAGGGGAATTTGATTTGGGTTTTGTTTTGTGTAGCTGTTGAAATGGGGGTATGACAGTGAAAGTCATACACAATGACATCTGATTGCTTGCTGAGCCGATGATGTTCTTCTTCTGATGTAAATGAAACTTGACATTGTGGGAGACGAAAAGCTTTCTTTGTTTTGAGTTAATCTTTTCGGCGGGTGTTGTGATTCTGCTGATAATTATGTGAATATGTTGTCTCTGTTTCTATAATCTACTGCAAGAAAATTTAAAATCTCCCACTTTGTTTCAGGTCTTGAAATTGCTAAATGGCACTGCTTCCTTCAAAGGGAGTGGTGATATAATTCCAGCCCTTGTTCTATCAGTAGCTACTTCTGCTATACTCTTATCCTTGCTGCTGTTCTCTCTCTCGAACAAATCTCCTCAGTGTTCATGCCCGATTGCTACATCAGACAACACCTTAGCAATAAACGAAGAGAAGATATATTCTTCGCCCGAAGACATAAACTGGGTCAAGGATACCATTGCAGCTAACGGTTTACATATGCAGCTAAACATTCTACGTAAAGGAATCAATCCAAGGACCCGCGAGCAACAGCTTCAAGATCTCCGTAATTTCAAGGGCATATCTCACTACGAGGGTGAGGAATCAAACAATCACACGGCCCTACCCTGCCCAGGTGAACTACTAGTGGAAGAACACCACAGCAATTACGGAGAGCCCTGGGCAGGTGGACGAGACGTGTTTGAATTTTTAGCACAGAAAGTTAGTCTTAAGCCCAATTCAAAAGTTCTTGAAATTGGATGCGGCACGCTCCGCGTGGGCTTGCATTTCATCAGGTACTTGAATCCCCAGCACTACCATTGCTTGGAAAGGGACGAGCTTTCTCTAATGGCTGCTCTGCGTTATGAACTCCCATCCCAAGGTTTATTGCACAAGCGTCCCATGATTGTGAGGGGTGAGGACATGGAGTTTAGTAAGTTTGGAAATGATGTCATGTATGATTTGATATATGCTAGCGCAGTGTTTCTCCATATGCCCGACACCCTCGTGTGGACTGGGCTGGAGCGTTTGGTCGGAAGGTTAAAACCCTTTGAAGGACGGATTTTTGTCTCCCACAATATAAAGTTTTGTTCCCGTTTGGGAGGCAATGAGTGCACTAAAAGGCTGGCTAGCCTCGGGCTTGAGTATGGTGGCAAGCACACGCATGATAGCTTGCTTTTTAACCACTATGAGATTTGGTTCGAGTTTAGGCGAATTAAGGCTTAAATATCGAGGGGAGAGGTTTGTCTCTAATTTAATTACGGCAAGATGCGATGGATTTAGCAACTTTGGCTGGACAATACAGAGATAAAAGGTGCGTATTTTTGTGACTTGTTGTAATCTTGACGTGATGCATGCGCCCGAGTTCCGAATTCTGATGTTCTTTTGTAACTTCTCTTGCGAATTCTGTGACCTGATTTGTTATGTATATCTTGACACTCGTTTTTTTTTTTTTTTTTTTTGTTTTTGTGGTTCGTTTTTGTAATGTGACTTCTCTATTGCAATTTTCTTGAACTGATTCGTCGTATGTATCAATTATACGCGGAGCTTAGTGCTTTTTTTTTTTTTTTTTTTTTTTTTTTCTGGTATTTCATTGAAATCTAAATCATGTGTAATTTGTATTCTTCGTCTCATGTCTGTTGATTCTGAAAATCCTTCGGCTTATTTCTTCCAACGCAATGGTGGTTTTTGATTTCCTGTACATTGGTTATGGCTTCAAAAGAGGTTCTTCGTTTTCTTTCATCACAACAACTATGGAGTATAACCTTATCTAAAAACTTAGGGGGCTGGTTTGCGGAATTCGATGCGGAATAGAAAAGAAAAGTGTGGTCATACGCATTAAATCATTGTACATTATGCTTCGCGTTTCGTACCATTCCACTTTTCCTTTTCTTTTCCACGTCGAAATAGAACGAGATTGTTTTCTTGTAGTAAGAAAACGGCTAGCACATCGCAAAGCAAAGGAAGAGATTTCTCAGCCAACCATTTGCATATTTTAACCCATCAATTTTTGTAGCCAAGCAGAGGAAACGACATATGTATGTTGTGTTCTATGCCTACTTTGATCTTTCTCCTTATTTCGGTCCCCTTTCGAATTCAAACAGAGAAAGCTTTTGATGATGAGGGCAACTTGAAGCAGTCGAAGAAACTATCCATTAATAAAGTTGGCCATGGTATGAATTCTGAAATTAGCCAACAATATGCTCAGATTCAATAGGTTCTCCACCCTCTGCTTCGTAGATTAACTTCTTTCTTCCCTTTTATGCAGCTTTGCACGAAAAGGACCCAGTGTTTAAGAGCTTCTCTACTTCACAGAAAATGTCGAGCTTACTACGTTCGCTGGAATACAAAAGCCCACTAGTCGTTCAGTCAATGTACATCTTCAAGGTGCGATACGTTCTTGGAACAAATATTCTAACGGTTTTTGATCCCTAAACATTCGATCTTTGTCTCAAGTTACAGAAACCTGGGATTGGTGGAAAAGTGGTTCCTCATCAGTACACTGATCCACCAACGTGCACCGGGCTATGGCTAGCTTTAGAAGACGCAACTATCACAAATGGTTGCCTTTGGGCAATTCATGGATCTCATAAGGGTATTCTTTCTCTAACTTTATCTATTTTTTTTTTTTTTTTTGTCATCTCACAAGTGCTGTTACAGATGTATATATGAAGTGTTCCTTTTTTAGATGGGCTTGTGAGGAGATTCATCAGAGACGAGGAAGGCGTCCACTTTGATAAACCATCTCCGACATACGATCAAAAGGCGTTTGTTCCTATCGAAGTGAAGTCGGGTTCTTTGGTACTCATCCATGGGAATTTGATTCATCAAAGGTCCATTTTCCTATACTTTAAAGCAATACTGTATTATATTATCTCGTTAAGTTTAATTCTTGTTCTTCTTTTCTGGGACTATAAAAAAAAAACAGTTTTGAGAACAAGTCCTCCACATCAAGGCATGCATATAGCCTCCACGTCGTAGATTCTGATGGTTGCATATGGGCTGAGGACAACTGGTAATTTTTATAATATGGATCGATTCAATCAACTAAAGCTGATATTTTTTTTTTCCATATGTATGATCAAATTTTTTATTCTCTCTCTCTCTCTCTCTCTCTCTCTCTCTCTCTCTCTCTCTCTCTCTCTCTCTCTTAATTCTTTGATCAGGATGAGAAGTGTTGATCCTGAGCCCTTATACTCTGCTACCAATGACGACGTTATCTAATTTTATTACAATGAAGAATAAAGTAGTTTTCCTTCGTTCAACTTAATTGGGTTTCTAATGTACAAGAAAAACTGCAAGAAATTGATGGAAATTTCAATGTCATCATAGCTAACATCGATATATCATTAACTGGTTCTTAATACAAATCAAATAATATTTAAGATCACACACGGAATAACTAAAACCTATAAAATAAAACTACTCTTGATCATAAGCTTTTAATAGGAAGAAACTCGATGAACTCCTCGCTTGGCACAAACACTCTTTCTGCGCAGGAAGTAGTATCGAAAACCTCAACGCTGTTCTTCAAATCGCTGCTTCCAAGAACTGGGAAAAGCTGAAGGGTTTGATGTAATTTTCTTCAATGTTGTCATAATCATCGTTCTTGGGAGACAAGATAAGCATGCTGCTACCGTAAACCTTGTTCGATTTCACTTGTCTAAGTGACAGTGACAAGTCCAAGTGATTGTTTTCGCCGTTTGCTGCGCCTACATTATTTGTAATAATCTGCTGCAATTCTTTCTGCTGCTCCAATCGTCTCCTCCGTTCATCTTCATTGTCACGATCTGCTGTCACTGAACTTTGCATTGATAGTACTTTCCTGCTGGAGAAAATGAAAATGTTATAAACTTTGCGTTTAATTAAAAGGCTGCTGATGATATATCAGTGAACTTTGCACTGTCGCCCAAGAAATTCTAATTTACCCTTTTGCATAGCTTAGGCACAACATCTCCAACAGAAAGTAAGTGTGCAAAAGCCAGCTTTATAGCCTCAATTCTTTTCTTTTCCCCATCGTAACAATAGCTTTCGTTTTTGCATGTGCCCTTTTCATTAAATGTCTTGACATATATGTAAGCGATATGTCACGCCCTCACAAATTTGACCAAGAGTCGGGGCGAATCGGGCGATGACCTTGCGAGCCAAGAATGTCGAGGCGCCCGAGAACAAGACTTTTGGGACCGGCCAAGCTTGTCGCGTGCGGGACGTCGATCTAACCAAGCGAGGCCGAAGCACGTAGCACCCGTTAGGCAGGGAGACGGGGCTAATGAGGTTTACCACGATTATTGGCCCATCCGGATTCGTGTAGAACCCGGAAGATCGTGGAACCGTGCGGAACATTGCGGGGCATTCTAGAGAGTCAAAGAGGTCCAAGTGTGGAATGCTATGGAACTCTCTAGAGAGGAATATCTCTTGGGATATTCCTAGAATAATCTAGATAGTAAATAATAGCCGTTAGATCGAGTAGATCTTAGCCGTCCATCAGGTTGGACAACTTGTATATATAGGGGCTTAGAGTAGTTCATTTGCATAAAGCGAACAAGTGTCAAAAGCCTTCATTGTAAACACTTTAGTGTGAGAAAGAGTGAGTTCTCTATCAACAACACTTGTGTGGTTTTCCTCTTGCACTTAGGCACGTTCAAGCCGAGGGTTGTCCGACATCTTGCTTTCTTTCGAGAGCGTTTGGGAGGCTGACCTAGTAAAGCACGCGAGGGGCTGCTTGAAGGACTAGGTGCCGCACGGGAGCTAGCAAGCCAAAGTCTAGGTCCGTGACAAGTGGTATCAGAGCCAAAGTTAGCGAAGATGGCCGAGACAAATGCGCAAGTGAACGAGGAGAGGGGTCGTGAGCCGGCTCCTAGCCAAGGTGAGAGGAAAAAGCGGGATCAATCGAAGGCACGAGACCCTTGTCCGTGGGAAGGCACCATCGCGGAGATGGGCCAAATCGTTGCAACCATAGGGGGCGGCTTGAGGACGTCGAGGGGAGCGTGACAACTCTAGAGGAGCACGTTCATGGGGAGCTCGACAAGATCAAGGCCGACATCGAGAAGGTTGTGACGGTAAGTGATATTGTTGAGACCTTGCAGGGGCAAGTTCTCAAGGAGTTCGAGGCCACCAAGGAGGATTCGAAGGCACTGAGGGAAGCCAACGAGGTCCTAAGGGCCGAGAACGAGGTCTTGCGGGGCAAGATGGCCAAAATGAGGGAGGCCATGGATTCGCTGCAAGAGCAAGTGGCATTATGCCGAAGATTGGCACTAAGCGGGGGAGGCAACGGAGCTAGCTCAACAGGGGGATCGACTAGCTAAAGGCCTATCGATGTGCCAAGGCCGTGCGGATTCAACGGCAAGCGGGACGCCAAGCTAGTGGAGGACTATCTTTGGCGAATCGAGCGGTACTTTGAGGATCTAGGCATCGTGGATGAGGCGTGCAAGATCCGTACTGCGAGCAACTACCTCACCGAGACTGCGGCCTTATGGTGGAGACGTGTGCATGCCGATATAGAGAGGGGCGCGCGTGGCTTGGACGCGTGGGAGGAGTTCAAGAGTGAACTCAAGCGCCACTTCTATCGCGAGAATGTGGTCTATGAAGCTAGGAAGAAGTTACGGAAATTGAAGCATCGAGGCTCAATTCAGGCATACGCGGACGAGTTCACGATGCTAACTCTTCAGATCCCTACCATCACGGAGGATGATAGGTTGTTCTACTTCATAGATGGGCTACAAAGTTGGGCTAATCAGGAAGTCCAACGTCGGGATGTCAAGTCGGTGGACGAGGCCATAATGGTTGCCGAGTCACTCATGGAGTACCAGAGGGAGGCTCCAAGGCGCGAGCAAGAGAGCTCAGTCAAAGGTGGGAGAGAGACCCATGTTCGTGAGCGAGACGCGGGGCGATCACCTAGTCGGGACCGGGGATCTACGCAAGGCCGACGAGACTATGAGGACAAGAAGAAAGCGTTCGCGCCCAAGGGGGGTTGCTTTCTGTGTAGGGGGCCTCATAAGGTGTCGGAATGCCCCAAGAGGGGGATGCTCACGGCCATGATTGCGCAACGAGAGGCGCAAGAAGGGGAGGAAGCACCCGAGCAGAGGCTTGGGGCTGCTCGAGTCTTGAGTGGCGCGGAGGCCATTCAAGTATTGAATGCCATGGAAGTGAAGCCACCACCTATGAGACCATGCGAGGGGCGCATGTTCTTCGAGGCAAAGGTGAATGGCAAGGAGACCAAGGCATTACTCGATACCGGGGCAAGCCACAATTTCGTGACGGAGGCCGAGGCCAAGAAATTGGGGCTTAATATTGGGGCCTTCAAGGGGAGGGTCAAGATGGCGTCCAAAGACACGCCCGTGCGTGGGGTAGCTCGAGCGGTGAAGCTACAAATTGGTGCTTGGGAGGGCCAGGCAGACTTCACGGTGGTGCCGATGGACGACCACACACTCGTGTTGGGCATGGACTTCATGGGCGAGACCGGAGAGCTGGGACGCGTGGCGAGCATGCGTCTCGAGAAAGGAGGTGTCAACAGCGATCCAAGCAAGTCAGGCACGAGGGTGTCGGCCGAAGCCAAGAGGGACTCGGGGAGTTGCAAGGGCGCTGTCCACACCAACAAGGCGGCCGAAGTAGGGACTCGGCCGGGAGGATCCAAGTCGGGTGACCAAGTCAGGGCCATGCCAAGGAAGTTGAGGACTTCAGAGGGCAATGGGGGCAAGACTAGGCATCCGAAGGGGCCAAAGCATGAGATGCGGAGGCACGGCAACGGGGACGTTGCCGAATTGGGTGGGGGAGGATGTCACGCCCTCACAAATTTGACCAAGAGTCGGGGCGAATCGGGCGATGACCTTGCGAGCCAAGAATGTCGAAGCGCCCGAGAACAAGACTTTTGGGACCGGCCAAGCTTGTCGCGTGCGGGACGTCGATCTAACCAAGCGAGGCCGAAGCACGTAGCACCCGTTAGGCAGGGAGACGGGGCTAATGAGGTTTACCATGATTATTGGCCCATCCGGATTCGTGTAGAACCTTCCGGAAGATCGTGGAACCGTGCGGAACATTGCGGGGCATTCTAGAGAGTCAAAGAGGTCCAAGTGTGGAATGCTATGGAACTCTCTAGAGAGGAATATCTCTTGGGATATTCCTAGAATAATCTAGATAGTAAATAATAGCCGTTAGATCGAGTAGATCTTAGCCGTCCATCAGGTTGGACAACTTGTATATATAGGGGCTTAGAGTAGTTCATTTGCATCAAGCGAACAAGTGTCAAAAGCCTTCATTGTAAATACT
>JAPQWV010003399.1:0-42000 GCA_027422505.1 Craterostigma plantagineum
GGGCGCATGTTCGTTGAGGCAAAGGTGAATGGCAAGGAGACCAAGGCATACTCGATACCGGGGCAAGCCACAATTTCGTGACGGAGGCCGAGGCCAAGAAATTGGGGCTTAATATTGGGGCCTTCGAGGGGAGGGTCAAGATGGTGTCCAAAGACACGCCGTGCGTGGGGTAGCTCGAGCGGTGAAGCTACAAATTGGTGCTTGGGAGGGCCAGGCAGACTTCACGGTGGTGCCGATGGACGACCACACACTTGTGTTGGGCATGGACTTCATGGGTAAGACCAATGTCATCCTTATGCCTATGCATAGCTCGTTGTATTTTTTTGGGCAGGACGGAAGTGTTCGGTGCCCATAATATCCGACGAGGCAATAGGCGAGAGCAGGGAGCTTGGACGCATGGCGAGCATGCGTCTCGAGAAAGGAGGTGTCAACAGCGATCCAAGCAAGTTAGGCACGAGGGTGTCGGCCAAAGCCAAGAGGGACTCGTGAGTTGCAAGGACGCTGTCCACACCAACAAGGCGGCCGAAGTAGGGACTCGGCCGGGAGGATTCAAGTCGGGGTGACCAAGGTCAGGGCCATGCCAAGGAAGTTGAGGACTTCAGAGGGCAATGGGGGCAAGACTAGGCATCCGAAGGGGCCAAAGCATGAGATGCGGAGGCACGGCAACGGGGACGTTGCCGAATGGGTGGGGGAGGGGAGGATGTCACGCCCTCACAATTTGACCAAGAGTCAGGGCGAACGGGCGATGACCTGCGAGCCAAGAATGTCGAGGCGCCCGAGAACAAGACTTTTGGGACTGGCCAAGCTTGTCACGTGCGGGACGTCGATCTAACCAAGGCGGCCGAGGCACGTAGCACCCGTTAGGCAGGGAGACGGGGCTAATGAGGTTTACCACGATTATTTGCCCATCCGGATTCGTGTAGAACCTTCCGGAAGATCGTGGAACCGTGCGGGAACATTGCGGGGCATTCTAGAGAGTCAAAGAGGTCCAAGTGTGGAATGCTATGGAACTCTCTAGAGAGGATATCTCTTGGGATATTCCTAGAATAATCTAGATAGTAAATAATAGCCGTTAGATCGAGTAGATCTTAGCCGTCCATCAGGTTGGACAACTTGTAAATAGGGGCTTAGAGTAGTTCATTTGCATCAAGCGAACAAGTGGTAAAAAGCCGTCATTGTAAACACTTTAGTGTGAGAAAAAGAGTGAGTTCTCTATCAACAACACTTGTGTGGTTTTCCTATCGCACTTAGGCACGTTCAAAGCTGAAGGTTGTCCGACATCTGCTTTCTTTCGAGAGCGTTTGGAGGCTGACCTAGTAAAGCACGCGAGGGGCTGCTTGAAGGACTAGGTGCCGCACGGGAGCTAGCAAGCCAAAGTCTAGGTCCGTGACAGGGTGCTCGTGATCAAATCATACATGTTTAAATTGAAACGAGGCGTGTGGGAGACGATCGAAAGCCAACGCGGTTTGACCGACATGGGGCTGATTGTTGCGTCGTTTGCCATCCCACGGCCACCACCTCGTGCGGGTGCGACCGAGGAGGCAGCCACCGACAAGATCGGAACACGGTCAGCCATGGGCGGCGGCACAATCACAATCGTCGCGGCTGCGCGCTCGTACCATCGGGCTGCTCTGAGCAGCCCCGATCAGCCGTGACCTCTAGGTCCGGCACCGGCCATGGTAGGTCCGGCGCCATTCCAAGGGGGTGCCGCCGCGCCGAGCGCTGCGACGGCAACATATCAGCCGCGACAAAATTCTGCGCGGGCTGAAATTGCGCGTCGCCGCCGTCGGCGGTTCCGGCTTAGGACCGGGGCTCCACGCCGGTGGTATGCTCCGGTGGCCTCTCCTCCGGCGTCTTTTGATGGCTGAGCGCTTTGAGTCGTGGCAGCTGCATTAGGGCTTCACGCTCAAAGCCTTAACGGGCTTTTAATGGGCTTGGCCCATTTAAGGCCCATTTTTCATCTCTTTTTAAAATCATATAATTGTCAACGTGCTCGTTATAAATGTGAATTAAGGCGCACTTGCGGGTTTACGAATTTGGTTTCCGGGTCATTTACGTCCCCCCGGGTTGTATTTGTTTTTAACGGCTTGTTCTGGACTTATGATCCCCGTGTTGTAGTTTACCGTTTTATTAGATTAGACTTAAATACAAACACGAGGGCCCATTAGACGGACGGCAACCCTCCTTGTGGTGACAAGGTGGTGGACGTTCGTGACTTTGAGGTCGTTCGAGTGAAGGAGGACGTTTGACGGCTTCAAGCCCCGTGCGACGACCCGAGGTCTTTTGAAGACGCATGTAATAGGGGTAGACTTGAAATAACCCGCTTGTGTTGCCTTGTAGTTTTTTTCCTATGGTTAATTTACTACCTGCGTGCATGTTGATTTTGAAATGATATGCATGTTTTATGTGCTCTTATGTGAGATTGTTTATTCTCCGTTTGATAAATACTAAGTGGGTCAAGGAATTAGATTCCTGTCTTCTATCATGCTTGAAATGTCTAACACTGGGGAGTTTTGTGATTTGTTCCGAGTAAGTTGGCGTCGAATATCCCGCCTCAGTGTTAGCGCTCGGTGCGTCTTGGACGCGCTCGTCATACCAGTCCATCCCCCACGAGGCGTATAGCGAGCAAGGGGCGGTACATCTGTGTGATTTGAGCATAAATTGATAGGTCACACTTAGGCAGTTATACCAAATATTGCGTTAAAGCTGAGGCGAGTCCAGTCGAGTCGGGGACATCAACCCACTATGAAACTACCAACGAGGTTTCCAGAACTCTTCTCGGAAGGATAGTGTTTCGAGAAAAATGGTGGAAGTCAAGCGAAATGAAAAGTCCTTGTTTGCGCTTGATGAATGATAAGATAAACCTAATTAGATCTTTATTTTCTGGAGCTTTACGTTTCTTCTATTTACTGCGATGACGAACATTATTACTATGCTTGAGAGAAATTATTTGGTGGGACCAAACTACGTGGACTGGCTCCGTAACTTGAAGATAGTCCTAGGTTGGGAATCATTATCTTATGTCCTCGATTCCCCCGTACCGCAAGTGCCAGGGGCTGATGCGAGTGACGAAAACCGGGCGGCGTATGCCAAGTGGCAGATTGACGAGCGAAAAGGTCAAGGGCTATATACTTCTTTCCATGAGCAATGAGTGTAGCACTCACTCGGAAATGGAAGTGGGCGCCATTTTGCTTCATTTGAAGGAGCTTTTGGCGAACATTCAGGAGTGCTCGCTATTCCCTTACGGAGCTTTCTACTTAAAAAAAATTGATTATTTGGTGTCATTGACCATTTCCCTTGGAATATTTGATCAGTAGAAAAGTAGAAACCATTTATATATATATTAGTATATAGTAATATTATATTCATTCTTATTTACATATGAAGATCGATATAGGCGGAGAAAGAGCTACAAACGCACAACCAAAATTTTGTCAGAAACAAACTCGCTCAAAGTCAGTGAAATGCGTCCTCACATCTAGTTATATTAAAGAATACTCCTTTAAATATATTATTAGTTTGACTTATTATTAGACTGCAAACGAATTTATGCGGTGACTATTCATTTGAAACAATCTATCGGTCGATAGAATATTATTTATATATCCATACATAGTATTATAAATACAAAAACTATGCATTATTGGAAAGTTAATACTTTTCATCAATACGACTGATTATGGCTCCAAATCAAAAGAATAAGACCAAACGTACGTGGAAGCCAGATGAAGAAAAGAGTTTGATACAAGCATTTAAAGAAATAATTCACAACGGTTGGAATCGGAAAATGGTTTCAAAACAGGATATCTTCAAGCACTTGAGGACGCTTTTCTGAAAATTCAACCAATGTCAGACATCCGACGCGAGCCCCATATTAGTTCCAAATGTCACAACTGGAAAAAAGAGTATCATATATTGGTGGACTTTTTATCAAGATCGGCCACTGGGTTCAATTATCAGAAAATGATGCTTGCTGCTAGTGAAGAGCTATGGGAAGATATAAAACAGGTGTATACTTTCATTTTATTTTTAAATAAAATTCATATCCTGATCGCACACTCCAAGTACATTTGTTGCGATCGAACCTTTGCGATTTCTATATCGAGCTTTCTTATTCTCCCTAACTCGAACACTAATATATGTCCCATCCAATGCTCCCAAACAGCTCTATAAAAATAAATACATTAATGAGTAACGTACAGAGTTAAATCAATATGAAGCATGAAGATAAAGGTTGCACGTACCTCAAAAAATTTAAATCTCGGAGCGTTTTCAGCATTGATAGGTTTTGGCTTGACCAGGAGCACATCGTGTAGAGCAAGGACAGCAGCTAACACAGAATTGAAGTGTCTACACACTGTTTCTCTTGATCTTTTAAACGCGTGTTTTTGCTCACGAGTTTTTCTATGGTGAGCCAAAATCCCCAAAATATTGCACTTTTTCAGGCATGTCTACGTGTCTTGAGGGCTTCAGTCCCGAAAAAACGCTCAAGAAGAAAACACAACCTCCTAAAGGCATCTTTACTCATCCTCAAATTCTCTAATGCATAAACTATTTTCATCAGTTATTAATCCATTGGGATAATCAACTTGCTTTGGCATTTTTCCTACTAAATTGTAACGTATTTTCTTCACTTGTTTCCAACGAGAAGCATAAAAAATAAAAATATCCCTCTCGTCCAACATTCATATTCTGCTATTGCATGAGCAATTGCGAAGAGCAAAAGATCCGCTTGTTTCGTATCCATTCACCTCTATTCAATAAAAGTATGTACGCATCAGCAAAAAGTAAGATGAAAAACAAATATTATATATAAAAACAACTTCTAGATTTATTATTGTATAAAGGAGGCGCAGCATCATCACATGCATATAGCTTTTCCCGATACAACAAAAATAAAATATGGCTGCTATGAATCATACATATGCGACAGCGACGCGATAGTGACACAAAGTAATTAAAAAGATAAAGCTTTGGCAAGTACTTTTCCTCTCACCTTTGAAGCTCGTTTGATTGCTGCGCTTCTGTTCTGAATTCGTCTGTCAAAGAGCAAAAAAAATTATAGCATGGCTGTAACTTCTATCCGCCAAAAAAGCTGTCGTGTCTAGGCATATTATTGTAAATTAATTTGTGGGTTTTCGATAACCCACCTCCTTGGTCTGTTTATTTAAGCCTTCTCTAGTGGGTTTAAACTTATTTTATATAAACCCATAGTTTATATATATCTTTGAACCAAACACATCTATATATAGTAAATCCTTGTTTAAAACTCATAGACACTCCAACCAAACGAGGGCTTAATACTTAGCCAAAAACAATCATTTCTAACCAGTAAGAAACGCGAGAAGCATAAAGGGGAGAAAACAAAACCAATGGAAGAAGAATATGGTCGTTAGGAAGTAAAGAAGAGTTTAGACAATCTCCATCCGATTTCCACCTAGGAAATTAATTCAAACAGCTGAGGAGGTTAGGTAGGTGGTTTTTAACCCTACAACCCGTATTATTTTCCTAAAAAGGTTCGAAATTCGGATAAAAGGTCATCAGAATTTAAAGAGTTCATTTTATGGTTTTTCGAAATTTTATTGTATGTTTTGATGTGCTATATGTGCTTTTCGAACTCAATATATGATGGATATTACTGATGTGCTTATGTGTTTTCGGGGTGATGATTATTGTTAGGTCCTTTTTTATCCAACACGGATCAAATCACGTAGCGAATTCGTAAAAACGAAGATTAAGATCGAGAATTACCTTTCGATTTGTAGAGAGAAACTTTGGGAGGTAATTCTAAACTTGGAGAGCAAACTTTGTTCCACAATAAGCTCAATTTTTAGAAAATGAATTAGCTACAAATGAGGTGATCACCCTAAAACATGCTTTAGGGTCACTATATATATATACCATCTACCATGGTATATTTATACTAGTCCCACAAAATGACTAATTACAATTTAGCCCAAGACTACTAATTTGCATAGCAAGACTAAGACAACTATATTAATTGAATACAATAAAATAGTTCCAACAATCTCCCCCTTTGTATTCAATTTCCAATATAGCGCGGGTTATCTTCGTCTTGCAAGTGGAAAGAGTCCTCGAGTCCTCGAAATCTCCTCTTTAGAATGTCTTCAAGCTCACCTGGTCTTCTAGGCATCGGCTTTTTCTTCGAATCTTCTTTTGAAGTCCTTCTCCTAAATGCCGTAAGATGTACGAAGTATTCTTGCCGGATTTGGAAAGTTCGCGTTCCATTTCTCCCGTTGAAGCACACGAAACACGAAACTCCCCCTATTTGGGTCAACCTTGTGTTGAGATCGGGGAGTCCGATGTGAGGTTTGGAGAGTTGGACACGGTTGGCAACTTCTTTTTTTTTGGTAAATGATGTGTATTCATTTACCACAAGCCCATTTACATCTTACAATGTTCACAACCCACGTGCAATCAAGACCTTAAATGAAAGGGTACAAGCAAACACGAGCATACAGTTCTGTTCCATTAGAATTCTTCACTTGACAATAGTGTTAATCCTCCATTTCATTTCTTGTGCAATGATATGACCAAGCTGCTCTAACTGTATATTCACCTACAGCATGGATTCGCCTGTTCCCGCTCCCTCCATATCTGATTATCATTGCTGCATAACAAGCACAGCTAATTCGGGCCTGCAACTTCTTTTTTCCCCCTTCTCGCAAAAACCAACTAATCATGCCATCAAAGGATACAAATGGGTTGCTGAGGTTCAGCCTGACAGCAACTTTTTGGGCTAGCTGCTTGCTATACTGACAGTCAAAGAACAGATGTTCAATTGACTCATCAACCATACCACAAAGCCTGCAGATTTTATTAGCAACTACCACTCCCCATGAAGAAATTCTATCAAGAGTTAATAGCCTTTTCTGCATTAGAATCCATAGCATAAAGGCATGTTTAGGGATATTAAACCTGTTCCAGACTGCTTTGCTGAGCTGAATCTTGGCCTATCTCCCTTAAGCCAGTAATACCCTGAGCTAACAGTATACTTGCCATCGCCAGAAGCTCTCCAAGTTCTGCCCACAAAACCAGCTCGGAACTTCTCTTTAATCCTGTTCAGTTTCTTCCAGTGCCAGCTGGAATCAGCCGCAGGTGAGAAGTCCCAGAACAGACACCCTTTAAATACACTACATGGATCCATTTGATCCAGAGAGAATCCACTTCCAGGGTGATATCCCATATTTGCTTGCCCGCAAGTGCTTGATTCCAGTCACGCATCACGAAGACTCAAACCACCTCTGTTTTTCGGGCTGCAGACATTGTCCCAAATGACCAGGGCCAGACATTTCCCACTCTCCTTCTTTCCCCACAAAAATTCCCTGCATATTCTGTCACCTCCTTTGTAACAGCCTTAGGGAGAAGAAACATGGCCCCTCAGAATCCGTGTACAGCTAAGAGCACAGAGTTGATTAGACATATCCTCCCAGCGTATGATAGGTTCCTCGTTGCCCAACAGTGATTCTTGCGGTCGATCGTTGATGCAGTGGACATAGTCGGCAACTTTGTCCCTGATTCAGTGGACACGGTTGGCAACTTCAGTCCTTGATGATGCTTGAGTCACGTGTTGTTCGGTCCCCGGTCCTTGCTTCTTCTTCCGGAAGCAGGGCATGAGAGAGTCGAGGAGAGGGCTCGGGGTTTAGTCATCTTCAACGTTTCGCCAGATTCGTCTTCTCCGAATGGAAGTTGTCTGGTTCGGCCTCGAAGAAGCGTCTCTAGTTCCGAAAGAGGTAGGCCGTCTCTTTCTTTGATTGTTTTAAGTTAGACCGAACCTCCTTTGAATGTGGCGTTGGGAGAGAGCCCGGTTTCAAAGTGATACGCGCGGCGAATTTGGTGGATTGACCGACTTGTTTTTCATTTTCTAAATCTTCGAGAGCAGAATTAGAAGTGGTGGTTGGAGATCTTCTTGAAAGCGTCCACTTCACACACCTGAAATCACTACAAAGCTCCTCCGAGGATTTAGTCGTTTAAAAATATTCAAGGAGAGTTCATGATTCTAAAGTACACTCTAAAAAGCGTAAACATGAATTATAACAGTTAAAATTACTCCCCCTTAAATTCATATTACTCCCCCTCAATTCATGCTCATTGGAAACATATAACGGAGTAATTTCAATGTAATAGAGTAATTTTTCATTCTCCCCCTTAATTCATGTTTTTCGACCACTAAGAATCATGACTCCCCCTCAAGTAGTGCCCATATGGTGTTTAACAATTTCGCAAAGATATACATATTCACCAAGATATGCATATGAGAATGTAACACATATGACATAACGAGTAGAAACGCATATAATCATTTTAGCATATATGCATGAACTCCTAAGCATGCATATGAAAATTTGCGTACCATATAAGCAAGAAATATTTCGCTTTTAAACAAGTCTGTGCCAATGCATGTGCAAATGCATTTGAAAATGTGCGAAATTTTTTCATGCATAAGAAAAAATGCAAGTAAATAATGCAAAATGTCAGAGAAAAATGCATGAAAAATATGCAAAGAAGAAAAAAAATTCGAAACAATATACTATACGATTTTTTTTAATTTTAAGTTTTTTTTTATTTTTTAATTTTTATTTTGGGGTCAGATTACATCACTTTGATCATGTCCACGCAAAATTTCACATGACACATAGAATAATAATTTGCCGTCAAGTCATGTCGTCAAACTAAAGTCCTAAGTTCATAGAGTGATCCATTTCAACAACTCTCACGAGGTTCGCTCTAGCGCCCAATTATTTTTTTCATGGGATTTATATACTAGATATATCACTCATGTCAACACAAGCAAAATTATATCAATTAACATGCTATCAAGGCGCTTTTAATCATTTCACCGAGCGAGAGACCGTCGATTCGGAATCAGAGGGACTTAGGGATTTAGTATTTTGGTTCTGACTTAGAAGGAAGGGAAATATTTAGGATTGCGGACTAAAGATCTTCTTCCTTTTCTTCGTCGTCCTCTTCACCGGCATTTTCTTTTTCGTCTTTTCATTCTCATCCTTTAATTTTTTTTTTCATATTCGTCTGCACTTGCTCAAGCTGAATGTCACGCCCTCACAAATTTGACCAAGAGTCGGGGCAAATCGGGCGATGATCTTGCGAGCCAAGAGTATCGAGGCGCCCGAGAACAAGACTTTTGGGACCGGCCAAGCTTGTCGCGTGCGGGACGTCGATCTAACCAAGCGAGGCCGAGGCATGTAGCACCCGTTAGGCAGGGAGACGGGGCTAATGAGGTTTACCACGATTGTTGGCCCATCCGGATTCGTGTAGAACCTTCCGGAAGATCGTGAACCGTGCGGAACATTGCGGGGCATTCTAGAGAGTCAAAAAGGTCCAAGTGTGGAATACTATGGAACTCTCTAGAGAGGAATATCTCTTGGGATATTCCTAGAATAATCTAGATTGTAAATAATAGCCGTTAGATCGAGTAGATCTTAGCCGTCCATCGGGTTGGACAACTTGTATATATAGGGGCTTAGAGTAGTTCATTTGTATCCAAGGAACAAGTGGTAAAAGCCTTCATTGTAAACACTTTAGTGTGAGAAAGAGTGAGTTCTCTATCAACAACACTTGTGTGGGTTTTCCTCTTTGCACTTAGGCACGTTCAAGCCGAGGGTTGTCCGACATCTTGCTTTCTTTCGAGAGCGTTTGGGAGGCTGACCTAGTAAAGCACGCGAGGGGCTGCTTGAAGGACTAGGTGCCGCACGGGAGCTAGCAAGCCAAAGTCTAGGTCCGTGACAAGTGGTATCAGAGCCAAAGTTAGCGAAGATGGCCGAGACAAATGCGCAAGTGAACGAGGAGAGGGGTCGTGAGCCGGCTCCTAGCCAAGGTGGAAGGAAGAAGCGGGATCAATCGAAGGCGCGAGACCCTTGTCCGTTGGAAGGCACCATCGCGGAGATGGGCCAAATCGTTGCAACCATAGGGGCGGCTTGAGGACGTCGAGGGGAGCGTGACAACTCTAGAGGAGCACGTTCACGGGGAGCTCGACAAGATCAAGGCCGACATCGAGAAGGTTGTGACGGTAAGTGATATTGTTGAGACCTTGCAGGGGCAAGTTCTCAAGGAGTTCGAGGCCACCAAGGAGGATTCGAAGGCATTGAGGGAAGCCAACGAGGTCCTAAAGGCCGAGAACGAGGTCTTGCGGGGCGAGATGGCCAAAATGAGGGAGGCCATGGATTCACTGCAAGAGCAAGTGGCATTATGCCGAAGGTTGGCACTAAGCGGGGGAGGCAACGGAGCTAGCTCGACAGGGGGATCGACTAGCCAAAGGCCTATCGACGTGCCAAAGCCGTGTGGGTTCAACGGCAAGCGAGACGCCAAGCTAGTGGAGGACTATCTTTGGCGGATGGAGCGGTACTTTGAGGATCTAGGCATCGTAGAGGAGGCGTGCAAGATCCGTACCGCAAGCAACTACCTCACCGAGACTGCGGCGTTATGGTGGAGACGCGTGCATGCCGACATAGAGAGAGGCGCGCGTGGCTTGGACACGTGGGAGGAGTTCAAGAGGGAACTCAAGCGCCACTTCTATCCCGAGAATGTGGTCTATGAAGCTAGGAAGAAGTTGCGGGAATTGAAGCAGCGAGGCTCAATTCAGGCATACGTGACGAGTTCACGATGCTAACTCTTCAGATCCCTACCATCACGGAGGATGATAGGTTGTTCTAACTTCATAGATGGGCTACAAAGTTGGGCTAGGCAGGAAGTCCAACGTCGGGATGTCAAGTCGGTGGACGAAGCCATAATGGTTGCCGAGTCACTCACGGAGTACCTGAGGGAGGCTCCAAGGCGCGAGCAAGAGGGCTCAGCCAAAGGTGGGGGAGAGACCCATGTTCGTGAGCGGGACGCGGGCGATCACCTAGTTGGGACCGGGGATCCACGCAAGGCCGACAAGACTATGAGGACAAGAAGAAAGCGTTCGTGCCCAAGGGGGGTTGCTTTCTGTATAGGGGGCCTCATAAGGTGTCGGAATGCCCCAAGAGGGGGATGCTCACGGCCATGATTGCGCAACGAGGGGCGCAAGAAGGGGAGGAAGCACCCGAGCAGAGGCTTGGGGCTGCTCGAGTCTTGAGCGGCGCGGAGGCCATTCAAGTATTGAATGCCATGGAAGTGAAGCCACCTATGAGACCATGCGAGGGGCGCATGTTCGTCGAGGCGAAGGTGAATGGCAAGGAGACCAAGGCATTACTTGATACCGGGGCAAGCCACAATTTCGTGACGGAGGTCGAGGCCAAGAAATTGGGGCTTAATATTGGGGCCTTCAAGGGGAGGGTCAAGATGGCGTCCAAAGACACGCCCGTGCGTGGGGTAGCTCGAGCGGTGAAGCTACAAATTGGTGCTTGGGAGGGCCAGGCAGACTTCACGGTGGTGCCGATGGACGACCACACACTTGTGTTGGGCATGGACTTCATGGGTAAGACCAATGCCATCCTTATGCCTATGCATAGCTCGGTGTATTTTTTTGGGCAGGACGGGAAGTGCTCGGTGCCCATAATATCCGACAAGGAGATAGGCGAAAGCGGGGAGCTGGGACGCATGGCGAGCATGCGACTCGAGCAAGGAGGTGTCAACAGCGATCCAAGCAAGTTAGGCACGAGGGTGTCGGCCGAAGCCAAGAGGGACTCGGGAGTTGCAAGGACGCTGTCCACACCAACAAGGCGGCCGAAATAGGGAGTCGGCCGGGAGGACTCAAGTCGGGTGCCCAAGTCGGGGCCATGCCAAAGAAGTTGAGGACTTCGGAGGGCAATGGGGGCAAGACTAGGCATCCCAAGCGGCCAAAGCATGAGATGCGGAGGCACGGCAACGGGGACGTTGCCGAGTTGGGTGGGGGAGGATGTCACGCCCTCACAAATTTGACCAAGAGTCGGGGCAAATCGGGCGATGATCTTGCGAGCCAAGAGTATCGAGGCGCCCGAGAACAAGACTTTTTGGGACCGGCCAAGCTTGTCGCGTGCGGGACGTCGATCTAACCAAGCGAGGCCGAGGCATGTAGCACCCGTTAGGCAGGGAGACGGGGCTAATGAGGTTTACCACGATTGTTGGCCCATCCGGATTCGTGTAGAACCTTCCGGAAGATCGTGGAACCGTGCGGAACATTGCGGGGCATTCTAGAGAGTCAAAAAGGTCCAAGTGTGGAATACTATGGAACTCTCTAGAGAGGAATATCTCTTGGGATATTCCTAGAATAATCTAGATTGTAAATAATAGCCGTTAGATCGAGTAGATCTTAGCCGTCCATCGGGTTGGACAACTTGTATATATAGGGGCTTAGAGTAGTTCATTTGTATCCAAGGAACAAGTGGTAAAAGCCTTCATTGTAAACACTTTAGTGTGAGAAAGAGTGAGTTCTCTATCAACAACACTTGTGTGGGTTTTCCTCTTTGCACTTAGGCACGTTCAAGCCGAGGGTTGTCCGACATCTTGCTTTCTTTCGAGAGCGTTTGGGAGGCTGACCTAGTAAAGCACGCGAGGGGCTGCTTAGAGGACTAGGTGCCGCACGGGAGCTAGCAAGCCAAAGTCTAGGTCCGTGACATGAAGCTCCGCTTCTCTACGAGGCTGAGAGATTATCTAAGGCGAAGTTCTTCTTGTTCGTTCTCGGGCCGATATCATGCTCCTTTTCTCTTATTCCCTAGAGAGATTTCAGAGATTATCGATTTGAAGAAGTTCATGGTTATGGAATTCGAACCCAAGGCCGTGCTCCTCTTCTCGTTGTCTCGATATAAAACCGGATTATCGTTGGAGAAGTTCACTTCTAGGCGCTCCTCTTTCCAGCCGTTCTGACGAGTGTACGAGATTATCGATGAGAAGTTCACAGCAAGATCCATGCCCTCTTCTTATGATTTCTGCAAGATTTCAATAATTTGGAAGGCAGGTTCTTTTGGACTATTTATTACGCGTTGAGCATTCCTCGTGTGTGTTTTCCACCTCCTTTTGTCATCATTTTCTTCTTTTTCGTTCGCGCCTTTTTCTCCCCCTCCTTTTCTCGTTTATGCAACCCTCCGAAATTTATGAATTACGGTTGAAGGCTTGATCGGGATACAAATGAAGAAAAGGATATTGGAGAAGGCTCAAAAGGGATGACTAGAGGAATAATTTCAAGGATGATATTTTGATTTTGGCCAAGTGAGGAATTTCCTACGTGCCCTAATCATTTTCCTAACAATCTAACGCATGGCGAGTATGAGGACAGAAATACAAGTTAAGACAAGCATTTGATGTGTGACTCGCTCAAGGATAAATTCCCAAAAAAATAATAAGGCTCAAAATCTCACATATATGATGTGGCTTTGTATCTAGTGGAACAAACTAGTGACCTTTAGACAAAAGAATGCGACTAGACAGACAATATTAAGCAAATAACCAATCATATATCAAGGAAAGATTTTTGTAAACAAATCAAAGTAGATTGAGTAATCGTCACTCCCCATGTTTTTCGTTGTTTTTGTTTTAGTTTAATGTTGTTTTTCAAAACGTTTTTTTTTTTATTAAAGAAAAATGAACATGATATGAAAACAAAGAAAAAAATTAAGTAGAAATGCATGAAAAAATTTTTTTTTAATGTTTTTATTTTATTATTATTATTATATGTATATATATATACATGGGCGGAGCCACCTCACGCCGTGCCTACCCTGAAATTTTTTTTTACCCATGTATATATATGTTCATATAATCTGAGCACGATGACCATGGAGGCAAACCTTTTTTTCCTAGTGTTACAGTGTAAGATGAAATGAAAATAATGGAGTTTTCAGAGCATATCTGAAGAGTGAAGACGATGACCATGGAGATAGATAGGGGCCAGTTTGATAAGTTACAATTATACGCATAAAATTGATCAAATTTGCAAAATTGCCATTGTACAACCCTAACTACAAACCCACGCCGCCACCCCCCTTCCCCCCTCCTCCCATCCTCCTCCACCTCCATTAATGGAGGTAGGGGGAACATGGAGGTAGGGGGGGCTCTCTCTTGTGTTTTCTTTTTTTTCCCTGTTTTTCCTTAAAAATAAAAAATATACAAAAAAGAAAAAAAATTGACGGTCACCACCGCCTTCTACCACCGGAAGCCACCTACGCCTCCATGTCTGCCAGCTGCCGCCGAGCCCAGCTCCGCCTCTGCCAGGCGCGCCCTCCCCCGCCAGCCACGCCTCTCCAGGCATTTTCGTAGGCTCCCCCACCGACTGCCGATGCCGCACCAACCTCCAGCACTGCTCTGCCCCTCGCTGGCCGGCTGCCGTCCCGACAGCAGCCCGCCGACAGCCCTCTGGCTGCCACCTGCCGTCCTCTGTTTGTCGTCACCGTTGTCTCCCAACCTTCGGGTTGGGAGCTCTTTCTCCCGGCCTCCGTGCCGGGAGCTCTTTCTCCCTTTTGTGGAGACCCAGTCTCCCTCTATGGAGCCCTTTCCGATGAAGACAAGATTCATATCGATGATCCGAGCAAAATGAAGAGTGTTGTGGATTAGGCTTAAACGGCCTTTTTTGTGATATGTTCTTTAGTTCTCGTGTTTTAGATATCGGATCTTTGTTTTCTGTCGGCTTTTTCGTTTTTTGTTTGGCGTTTATGCTCCGCGTGAGCCTTGTTTTCTCTTCCAGATTGATATTACTGGAGAGACCTTGTGGGCTATTTAGCCCGTGTACTTTTGTTTATGATATTAAAGCAATCGTTTCCGAAAAAAAAAACTATTTATTTTTAACACACCAAAGACTTAAGTATTAAATAAGAATCCGGTAATTTTTTTACTAAAATTTCCGTATAATTTAGCTATCTACTATTTTAGGGTCTACATTAATGAATCTAAATTATAATGAAGATGTATATAATGAAGATGTATAAATTATAATGAAATCTATTTTATCCGATATTTCAGCATTTTTCATCTATAATATATCCACAATGGAGAAATATTACAAAAGAAAAAGTTACAAAATGTCGTAACATTTCATTTATATAGAATATGAAATATTCTTAGATACTTCATACAATGATTTCAATGAAGACTTGTAAAACAAAATATATATATATATATATAATTGTGAGGTGATTTTTATTATATATTATATTATTATTTCGTCTTAAATTTATTTTAATTTTTTTGCCCACCCTCAAATTATCTTCCAGCTCCGCCCCTGTATATATATATATTTTTTTTTATGAACAAACAGATATGAACATGATACCAAAACATAGAAAGAAAGAAAAAATTAAGTAAAAATGCATGAATTCTTTTTTAATGTTTTTATTTTTATTATTTTTATTAATTTTTTTTTTCAAAAAAATGAAGATGCATGAGAATAAGAGAGAAAAATGCATGAAGAGAGGTTTTTTTTTATAGTTATATGCGGAAAATACGTAAAAAATTTGGCATTTAACATTTCAGCCAGATGCATAATGTACCAAATTGTGATCCCTAAAAAATTAATAGCGACTCATCCTAGCATTTAAAGAAATGTGTAAGGAATTTCGTCACCGAGTTTGTCGCTTAGGTAGGGATTTTTGTAGTTGCTCTGCCTCTCGCCCTTGATCATGTATGTGGAGCAACTATCATCGAAGTACCATACATGAGGGAAACCTGCAAAACTATCGGGACTTTGGTACCCATTGTCGTATGGGTCCTCCCTTATTAGCAGAAAACGAGTTAGTCGTAAATCGTGTAAAACTAGAGTGTGATCCTAAGTCGCTCGATGATGTAGTCTTACTAATCCACTTTTGATTTGGACTATGTGACTTGATATCTAACTTAGGGATCCATTTTGGCATGATTTTACACGGATATGACAATTCAGCTTTGAAAAGGTGCTCCTAGAATGTGTATTTTTAAAGATCTTCTCATTACCCAATCGTAACAAATGTTTTTCGGATTTGACATTGACTGGATACTTCATGTAAGAATATGAGCAAATAGAATGATAAGCATGTAAACCAGATGTATCATATTTCCTACATTGAGAATGCACATTTTTCACATAATGATTAGAAGAATTTCGAAATTATTTTCAAGTCTAGGTTTTTTAAGTGAAAAATTAATAGAATCATTTGAAGCACACGATGAAGTTTGTGCGCTAGAACTTGAATTGTTTTCGTGAAGAATTTTCTTTTTGTGGAAGAGCCACTTTCAAAATTTGTACTTCTAAACTTTATAGGCTTTAACGAACAAGTAGAAGTAACTGCTTTAAAAATTGGAGTATTTGATCTATCGGCGCTCAAAGGCTCTTCTTCTTTCTTAACCTGCTTTAAGATTAACTTTTCTTGTGAGGAAGCTTTGAGATTGGATATTTCTAATAAAAGCGCATTCTTTTCTGCTTCAGAATTCTTTCTTTCCGTTTCTAATGTAGAATTTAAATCCGCTATTTCTTAAGAAAAGAAGGTATATTGACGGAAGAAGAATTTTCAGAATGACGAGATTTGCTTCCTCTGTCTTAGAAGTCGCAGAAAATTTTCTAAGCTTTTAATCTTAGAATAGAGCTTCTTACGTTTTTTCACCTAAGAAAGCATAGTTAGCTTGAGCGGTGCTCTTTTCGATTTCATAGGCATTTAAAATCTTGGTCAATTCACTAATCTTAGCATTAAAATTCTCTAATTGAGATTCTAGACTAGTGATCTTAGAGCTGGTATTGTTAATCTACAATTGAGGCTAGCTTTCTCGTCGAGGTTCCTAACCAACAATTGTAATTATTTTCTAGCCGGACTTCTAATTCCTTAATTTTTGAGCTATGTATCTCAAGCTGTGGCGTCTTAGTCTCCCTAATTCCCAAGCTCGTAGTTAGTTCATCTATTTTCGCATTAGAGCTTCCAAGTTCTAATTCGAGACTAGCTATTTTCTCCTCAGACTTAGATAATTTTTCTTCTAACTCTTTTGCACTTTTCTGCTTATTTTTCATGTTAGCATACCTAGTTGTAAAAACATGTTAAACAATGTAGAGTTAGGAATTGCTACCTCCTTAGAAGATGTATTAGCCTCATCTTCGTGGTGTGCCATCAAAATCAAGTGTTTTTTTTGTTCGGAGTTTGTAGTCTCTTGCTTCTTTGAGCGTGACTTGGTCTTTGTGGACTTCTTCTTTAACTCCTTCTCAACTAATCGTAGTTGACGTCCAAGCTCCTTCATCTTTTCATCAGTGTCGGAGCTAGAATCATAAGATTGAGTAATCGAGAAATTGTCCATTTTAGTTTTGGTTTTTTTTTTTTTGTTTGTTTGTTGGTTGGATATTTTGATCGTTGACGTGTTTTTATGGATTTGAATTTGTAATACTGATTAAAGTATTTGGCTTTTAAAATTTTCAGTTTCGAAAGGTTTTGGTTTTTAAAGTTTGATTTAAAAATTTAATAGTATATACCAAAAGCTTTTTCTATAATGTGCCAATTTGAAGGTTACTGTTTTTCGATCGAAAATATTTTATTAAGTTTATTTTTTAATGTCAAATAAGCCACTGTTTTCGATCGAAAAAAATTCTCGAGTAAAGTTTTTCGAGTGAAGATGTAGAGCACTGTTTTCGATTGTTAAGTTTTTCGACGAGGTACTGTTTTTTAGAAAATAGTTTTGAATTTCAAACAGTTATATATAGACTTACGATCGTAAAAATTTTGCGATTTGATAAAACGTCGTCGTTTTGAGATTTAATATCTAAACCTTTAAAAATCAAATTTTTCGATCGCAAAAGTTTTTGCGGGCGAAAAACAAGTTTTGCGACGAATCACCTGTAAAAGCTACTAAACAAAAAATTGCGATCGTAAAATCACCGTAAACGAGTGAGGATTGAATAAAATTGAAAGTTCTGGGGTTAATTTGAAAATTTTGGGACTATATCAGAACTTTCTGGATTAAATTGAAAACTATTAGGGACTGAAATATAACTGCAGGGACTAACATAGAATGTCTAGGACTTGGAATGCAATTTGCCCTGTGTGTATATGTGTATCTAAATGCTTAACGTGAAGAAGGTGAAGCTCAGAGACAGTTTATGCGATCGAAAAAAAAATTCGAACGGTTTTGCGATCGTAAAAATTTCTCGAACCAGTTTTTTCGATCGTTGACCCAAGTTTCTCGCGTGGAACAGATTTTTCGAGGGTGACGAAATTTTTGCTGTTGAACGATTTCTCGAGCTTGACAGAAATGTTTTTTCAGCGAAGAACACGACGAATAGAACAGAGCTGACGCAACAAAAATCACGATCCAGACACAAAATTGTTCGAATTAACCCTGGGTAAATGATCGAAATCGAGCACTGAACAAGAACAAACATTCGATCCAGCCCAATCTAAACTAAAGCAGTCGGATTTTTCTCTTTTTTTTTTTATAATGAAGAACAGACGAAGAACAGTTCGATCGATCAGAGAAAATTCTCACAGAAATAGATTCGATTGATCCGAAATGAGCTTAAATCAAATAGAAACACATAATCGATCAACTTCAGCAAAACAACTCGAAAATTTCAGAAATCAAACTGAAATTATGAAGAACAGTTCGATTGAATATTAGCTCAAATCTTCAGAATTCACTCAAATCATGTTTCGATCAATCAAATTCAGCTCAGACATGTATAAACGAATCGATCGAAGCCTAAAAAACAGCCGATTAAATCAGATTTTGAAGAATCAGTCCAATTTCATTGAAGAACAGTGCGTGACAATGAAGAAAAATCAGTTTCGAAAAAATCAAAATTCAGTCCAAATTTAATGCAAATCCTAACACGTTTCGCTCTGATACCAATTGTTAGATCCTTTTTTATCCAACACGGATCAAATCACGTAGCGAATTCGTATAAACGAAGATTAAGATCGAGAATTACCTTTCGATTTGTAGAGAGAAACTTTGGGAGGTAATTCTAACTTGGAGAGCAAACTTCGTTCAACAATAAGCTCAATTTTTAGAAAATGAATTAGCTACAAATGCGGTGATCACCCTAGAACATGCTTTAGGGTCACTATATATACCATCTACCATGGTATATTTATACAAGTAGTCCCACAAAATGACTAATTACAATTTAGCCCAAGACTACTAATTTGTATAGCAAGACTAAGACAACTATATTAATTGAATACAATAAAATAGCTCCAACAATTATGCAAAAATTTCTCGAAAAATTAGGTTTTTTTTAGCATGAAAAATTGTTTTTCGTATGAACAGTCGGGCGATTGTTACGTTGGTCGATCTTCGCGGGCTGGAGCTTTTCGCGAGCTCTGAGATAGCGTCGGACCGATTTCAAGTTTCGCGGCGACTTTCGCGGGGTGATTTCTGTGAGAGGCGTCGGGCTTCTCGCGGGCTGGAACCGGGCTTCGCGCGTTCGATCGGGCGATTCGCGAACTCGGCGAAAACTTTCGCGAACTAGGGTGTTGACCCAAACGTTTTGCGGGTTGACCAGCATTTGAAATGTGGGATCGGCCGAATCTGGGTTTGGGCTTTGATCGAATTTCGTATGAGTTGACCAACGGTTTAAATTTTGCACTTTTGCGCTATTCAGGCCTAATTATTTTAAATAAAATTATTTTCGACCCAAATCATTTTAAACTAGAATATTTTCGTATTTTGACTAGAAATTCCGGGTCAACCCATATTTTAATATTTAAAGATTATTTTTGGATTTAAAATGTTCGACCTATTTTGATAGTTGTACGAGTTATGTAATTTCGCTGTAATTGTTACATGTGATTGATTCTGTGTGCATTTCACGACATGCACGTGATAGATTGATGCACCGTATTTGTACGGTGACGCCTTACGGTGTCGAATGAGTGGGGTAGAGTTGCCGATTTTGGCAGTCAGGTTTAGACTCGATTGGGCACCTAGTGGGAGATAGGGTTAGCGACACCTGTCTAATCGGGATTGAGCCACCCGAGGTGTACACCACCGGATATGTGATTTGGCTTAGTGACGGCAGACAGGCGTGGAGAGACCTGTCTACCCGGGTATATTGGTACACTACACGGGTGTAAAATCGTCATGATGAGATTGTGATTTGCGGAAGGAGCGACCTAGCGCGGCCGGCGTCGGCTACCGCATGATTATGGCGTACTTTGTAATTGTGCGTGTGGGTGTCGAGTCTAGCCGGGGGTCCTATTATATGTTGAGATGTGACGTAGGATCGAGCGGCATTTTATTATGATGTGAGGATTTGGGATTGGGTTAGTGAACGCACGCATCGCATGTTTTTACAACCACCTACTAGGCAATTGCTCAGAGTTTTATTTTTGTAGGTGATACTAAGCCCGACACCGATGTGTGTCAGGGTTAGTTGTAGGCTGGCTGGCGGCGGTGACTCCACGGGCTTTTGAGGGCGGCGCAGTACATGTGACGCGACCATTGGAGCGTGTAGGGTATCCATGTTTAGATTTTTGGGGTTGTGGCCCGATGTATTGCCATGACACATTTTGCAAACCCGATACTATGTTATATATGTATATTATTTCCTTAGAAAGTTTTTGATAGATCGGGTCGTGCGCGACTTTCGTTGCGGAAATCCGCCGAATTAAGTAATTAAGAAGGGTCGCCACATAAGCCCACATCTGTAAATAAAAAATAATTAACTTACAACATTTCAGAACTTTCAATACGAATAAATGACTTAAATTACCATTAACCCGATGGTACACCCATTCATCATCGCTTTCTTCGATTCGTTACGAAAGGCACCGGCTAGATTCATCTTGGAGACTAAGAAATCGTGAGCTGATGTCCCCCACGCATACTCCCCAATCGAATCCAACTCATCAACATATGCATTCACAAAAGATGGGTTTGTGGAATTACCCATAGGGAATAACAAACAATTAAACAAAAATAGCACAAATACCAAGCAAAATCATTTACGTTTTGATTCCCGAACTTCTTAAACTCCAGCAACAACTTTGTATGCTCTTTCGGCCCCAAAAAGTCGCTTCACTATATCTGAGGGGATTATCTCTTTGGGATTCATATACTTACCAACCGAGTGAAGCCCCATAACCACACTAAACTCTCTGAGGCAAAGACTACATCCATATTGTTTCCCAGACTAAAGAATCCGTAGATGCATTGTAACGACATAACAAATAAAGGCCGCTCGCCACTGGCTGGACGGGCGCGGGCAATCTCGTGGCAGTCCTGATAAATGAAGTCCCGCCCCGCCTGCAGTGGACTTAGCCCACCATTTTTAAAAATAGTAGTAAATTAGATCTAATTTAATCAACTTCTTTAATATTAATTAGTATAAATCATTGCTCAAAAACAATAAAATTCAATATAATTTACTTATACATCTATATTTAATATAATTATTATTTTTTTCACTTTTTGGTCCAGCCTGCAGCCCGCCGAGCCAAACCACTAAAAGCCTGCGGCCTACCCGGCCAGGCCCACTTCCTGGCGGGCCTAAAAGTTTACAACCCGCGAGCCATGACACTTTGACAGTTCTATATATATGTCGTGTCAAACGTCGCCCAATATTATTTTGTTATGGGAAATGTAGGTTTTTTTTTTTATTTGTGATGTCACAAACTGGATTTGTGGCATGGTTTTGAGAATCGGACCAGACCGGCCGATTCAAGCAGGAAACCGGCGAATCGGCCAGAAATCCAATCCGATTCCGGTACGGTTCAGAATTAATTAAACAAAAACAAAATTCGGATAAATTTACAAAATAGAGTTAAATGTTGTATAAAATGGTGCAAACAAGTGGTTTATGTGAGAGTTTGTATTTAAAGGTCATGGGTTCAAATCTTCCTATGAACATTACTTAATTATTTTTTGGTACTTTATATTACAATCAATTCTTATTTTCCTACCTATTTTATGTTTATTTAATTTTTGACCCCCTACTGTATCAATTAATTTATGGCATTTCACTTTATAACTAGTTTTTTATCCTCCAATATTTTTTTATTTGATTGATAACATAATATTATATATTTAGGAGCACCGGTTTGACTCCTGTTGGATCCCAGTTTTATACCGTTAAAGCACTAAAATTTTTGATATGGTTCGAAAACGAGGTTTTAAAACTAGATTTGTGGTCAGATTGGAATGGTAAAATACTGGTCAAACTTTCTTCCCATCTATTTTGCCACGAGGAATGTTTTTTGTATTGTGATGTCACAGATTGTGATTTGTGGTTAGATTGGAATGATACTGGTCAAACTTTTCTTCCCATCTATTCTGCCTCGAGGAATGTTTTTTATACAGATGAAGTTTCTAGTTGGACACGTGTCTTCTTTATATTTATCACTAATATTTAATATATATATATATATAATATTCTCTATTCTCTACTATGCATTAATAATTATTTCATTTATAAATAAAGTGAACCATCTTTTTTCGTATAATACTATACTATTACTACCTTACCGACCATACCAACAGCCAACAAATCATCATCAGTAACTCGCCGCTGTCCAAACACCGCTTAATGGAGGCATTGCTGTGGACAAACCCCGGCGAACCGACGGTCCCAATAGGCGACTCAGAAAGCTCGCCGATGACTCTATCGAAGACCCACCCAATTCCTCGGGTCGAATCGCCGACGTCGGTCCGTGTTCGTATCCGCGCCGCGAGCGTGAATTTCGGTACCTTAACGGTGATTCGAGGGGATCACGAGGAGGCGATGCCGTCCCTAGGGAAGATTCCGGCGTCGGATTACTCCGGCACCGTCGATGTTGTGGGCCCAGCGTGACCAAATTCAAGGTTGGGGATAGGGGTTTGTTCGTACGCTACTGCTGGGGCTTTTGCGGAGTTCATCGTCGCCGATGAGTCCGAGCTGTAGGACTTTTTAAACTTTTCACTCCTTTTCTCTTGGGTTAGCTTCTTATATTGGGAAAAGAAATAGAAGAAAAAATCTGTCGATGGGTTACTTAGCACATGAATGGTAGATGAATTGAATATCGTATCAGAAATTTGAGATGATGAACAGTGAATGCATAGTGTTTTATCAAGAGCTTGGCTAAAAGAAGTGGTAAAAAAAAAAAAGAATCGCTAATTTATAGCACTATGTGTGTCAATTAGAGGAGATTAAGAACGTCTGAAGCCCAAGTCTAATAACTGCTCTGCTATAGCACTATGTGTATCAATTTCATTTCTGACCCTTCGATCGAAAACGACACAGATTTCTTGTGCCCAATGGGTTGACATGGTTGCCGCTGGTACACTAACTGCTGTCTATGGAACATCACACATTGCACTTGTTCATAGAGCACAATTGCGTGCTCGTCAGGTATTATTATATGATAGAAAAAAGAGAAAAGAAGATCTACTTTTGAGTTACTATATGATAGAAAAGAAAAGAGAACTCAAAAGTAATGAACGGTTAGGTACTATTGGTTCTTGGAGCGGCTGGAGGAGTAGGAACAGCTGCTGCACAAATTGGGAAAATCCATGGCGCCATTGTTATTGCAGTCGTAAGGTCATTAAATGGTCGATCCTATATTTTCTATTTGCTAGATTTATGGATTAGCAATAAGCCTTTGTAGCTTTCAGTGAAGGACGTGTTTTTGATGTTGTGGGCTGTTGTTAATTAACTTGACAGAGGAGATGAGAAGGTGAAGTACATGAGTCGATTGGCGTGGACCATGTGGTCGACACTAGCAAAGAGAACATTCTAGAAGGTGTTAAGAAGTTTCTAGAATCGAAAAGCTTTGAAGGAGTTGATGTCCTCTTCGACCCCGTCGGTGGAAAAGTATGCGAAGATTGCTTACCTTTGCTCAATCGTGGCGCCGGCATATGCATCATAGGGTTCGCCAGTGGTCAAGAACCCGTAATATCTTCGAAATATGCCCTTGCCCAGGTATGATCCTTTGTTTTTTTTTTATATTTGATTTTATTTCAAATCTTTTCTATATGACCCGTATTTTTTTTCTGATTTAGAATTGGACGATACACGGAATATTCTTTGGAAGCTACAAGACGTATTGGCCTCGAGCGCTTGAAGATTCGATGGAGGAGTTGCTGTCTTGGCTGTCGAAGGGATTAATCACTATCAATATTTCGAAAACGTACAAACTCTCGCAGGTCAGAAATCGAAATAGAATGCTTATTAAATACGATGTTTTGTTTGCTCTTATGTTTGAATATTTCTTGTGGTTTTGAAGGATTTGTTGTTTTGAAACCTTTACAGGCGCATCTTGCTTTTAGTGCTCTAAAGGATAGGAAGGTTATGGGAAGGTTGTGATCGTGTTTGATGATGGTGATAATGGCATATGAGGCATATGGATATCTATAGGTGTAAATAAGATATATTATTATTAGGGTCCTTTTACTTCCATAGTGTTGTCCAGGTTGTGTTATCAAATTTGCCTATTTGTCTAGTAAATCATAGAGGTTGGACTCATGTGCATCTCATTGTGTGGTTTTATTTATGTAATTTAGTCATAATGTTTGGGGTTATGACCGTTCTGATTCCCTATGTCCTGATGTGTGTCACTTATACGTAGAAACTCTATAAATTAATACAGTTGGGACTGACCAATTTATTAATTAAAAGAGTTATTAATTAATCGATAAATTAATAATTATTAGTTTATTGATAAATTAATATATTATTAATTTTTATAGTGTATATTACTTTTCAAACTTTCCAAACATCAAATAACATTTTAATCTCCGGATTCAGATTTTTTGTCCCACCTTTTTGTGTCACTTTTTGTGCCACTTTTCTAAAACATCGTTAAACATTGTTCCGATTAGTGTTAAAACACCCGTAAATGATATTATATCATAATACTATTATATCAAATGCTAAAACCACAAAAAATAATTATATAACACCTATAATTATGATAGAGACAAATATATGATATACTGAAAAGAACGATAGAAAAATGTAGATTATATAATTATTTTTTTGTGTTTTAAGCATTTGATATAATGGTATTATGATATTGTCATTTACGGGTGTTTTTAACACTAATTGGAACAATGTTTAACGATAGAAAAGTGGCACAAAAAGTGGCACAAAAGGTGGGACAGGAAATCCGGGTCCTTAATCTCCTATGTCCTTAATGAAAGTCAAATTAAGGATCAAACCTTCAATCTCACAACTCTATAATACTTATGGTGTCAATGTAATTTAAGTAATATTAATAAATATATCAACAAAAAATGAATGGCAATTGAGTCATTTTCAAGTAATCTTCGTTAATGTAATATGAGAATATTTTGACATATAGAATTATTAATTTATAATTTATACGGGACCTATAGAAATTATCAAAAGTCTATTATCTTATTATTTTAGAGATTTATTAATTTAGTACGTTATCCCCGAGTCGGGACGGCTGGAACTATTATATTAAAGAGTTTATTAAATTATCGAGTATTAATTATAGAGTTTCTACTGTAGTTGCAAATGTTATCGTTTTTTGGGTTATTTTTGTCCTTCGATTAATTTAATCACTAATATAGAGATAATTTAAACCTCATAATCAACTCTCTTCTTAGATTAAAGACCTGTGTGCATCATCACACCCACATTTGAAAACAAACGAAGCATCACCATTCGGATCAGTCTCTAATCAATATACATCCACCAACATGTGTTCGCATTTGTAAGACCATCTCCAATCGAAAAGCGCATTCTCAAATCCAAACGCATTCCCAAACTCGAATGCAGTAATTCTTCTCCACCGATAAACCAATTCGCAAACTTAAAAGACTATTATTGTAATATTCTCTTTTATCCGATTTTTTAATATTATTCATGAAATTTACAACTTTATATAAAGCCGGGAGAAAAGGCTTGAATCTTACATTATCAAAGGCACCCACAAAATAATGCTCAACACGAATTGGGAAGATGAAGCCAGGGAGAAAAGGCTTGAATCTTACATTATCAAAGGCACCCACAAAATTGTCAGACGTAATATTTCTTACCTTTTTGGTGTTTATTTCTCTCTTTTTTTTTTGTGAGTTTTGTTCAAACTTGGGGGTATTGTTTGTTTAGCTATGGCTGATTGTCGATATCAGTCTTGGCTGATTGGATTGGCCCTTCTTCATGGCAGACTGACTTTGCTGAAGTCCACGCGATATCTTTGATTTCTATATCAAATCCTCTTCATCGAGGGTCATGATCAGGTCTCGCATTCTTGATGAACTGGAGTACGTTGTTGACGTTGAGTTATTCTTGATCTCTTCTTGAACATCACAAGGAGGATAGCGAGATTGGGTTCGGCTTTGGGGGATGCGGCGAGAATGGTGGAGGAGTGCTTCTGTATCTTGCACTTCTCGATAATGGAGGGCTACATGGACTTATTCTGCTCGTGGTGGGCGAGAGAAGTTAGTAGAAATGTACAGATGTTTGCCTAATTTATTGTATATGAAGATGCCTGCCTTGTTAATCTTTTTTCAGAGTTGGAGGCGTTATTGCTTGCTTTCTCTTTTCTGATAATAAATATTGGGATGATGAAGAGGACTTTTGCGTGTTTGCCAGAGAAAGATAGCAAAAGTTGATGCGAAGACCATCCTAGGCAGATGTATAACTATTTAAATAAGGGTAAAATTGTATTACACTTGAGTCAACGTAATACTATCTAAATCCACCTACCAAACATAGTGGACATCATTAGTTAATGCCGTCAACCAAACACCTCGAAAAACCCATATCCCCATTATATAAAGCCGTCTTAAACTAATACACTCTAACCCATCCCTCCAACCAACGGGCCCTTAGTATAAATTTTGGTTTTTGGGTATCGATTGGAGATGCTCTAATCAACATCACATGGCGACGTAGATGCAAAAAATTCAATTATAATTTCACCTGATAAACCCTAGCATCATTTGACGCCTCGTTTCTCAAATCGCCAGGAAAAACTTTGCAACGCTTACGAGTTGAATCTAGGTTCGGCGTCACTGTTGCATAAATAAATGTAAAAACTACAAATTACTTACCATTCGGATCAGTCTCTAATCAATATACATCCACCCATACCCGATGTAGAACATGTGTTCGCAATTTGTAATCAACACACCAAATGGTAGCTGTCAAAGTGCCGGCGGAGCGGGTAAGCCTGCCATATAAAAAATGTTAAGAGATAAAAAAAATAAAGAAAAGAGGAAATTTTTTTTAAAAAAATAAGATTTTTAGTTCGAAAGTATTTGTAAGTATTTGTAATTTAATGATAACACTTTAATATAATTTATTTATTTTATTAAACTTTATTCCACTTAAAATTATAATTAAAAATATAAAAAACCTATATAAGTTATTTATACATATATTATTTAATATAAAAATTATTTATTTAATTAAGGCGGGCTTGCCCGCGCTCGCCCCTACAATAACAAATCACTAACAACTGACTAGCTTTGGCATGGAGACATTGTTGTGGACAAAGCCCGGCGACCCTTCGGTCCGTTGGGGAGCTCACTGCTGACTCTGTCAAAGACTCACCCAATTCCTCGGGTCGAACCTCCGAGTCGGTCCGTATTTCGTATTCGAGCCACGATCGTGAACTTCAGTATGTTGACGGTAATTCGAGGGGTTCATAAGGAGCGATGTCATACCTCGGGTCGATTTGGGATGGATTACTCTGGGACTGTCGATGCTGTGGGCCTAGAGTGACCAAGTTAAGGTCGGTGAAGGGTTTGTTCATACGCTTCTGCTGGGGCTTTTGCTGAGTTCGTTGTGGCCGATTAGTCCGAGCTTTAAGAAAGAACTAACCCATTTTAGTTGTTGAACACTAAGTACCAAAATCCATTTGATTGTATAAAACGTAAAACACCATGGTGGTATATTTAATCATGCGCTCCTCTCATTTTGCACCAGCTAATTGAGGGTTAAAGTGGTAAATTTAGACAATTAGGAGTACGGTGCTGAGTGAGACAATATCGGTAATACGATACTAAGTTCAGAATCAGATCGGGACAAGTGAGTTTCGTCTAAAATGTTGTTAGTAACGTGCGTTTCAGTAAATCCGTGTGGTATATAGTGAATTTTGCGGAAGCAAGTTCAACGAATTTGCAAAAATGAAGGATTGCTCGACATCACACTGTTCGAATGATGGCTCAACAAAATGGTGTTGCCGAGCGCATGAACCGAACGCTTTTAGAGAGAGTTCGATGTATGATCCCCAACGTTGGTTGCCAAATGATTTTTGGGCTGAAGCTATTGCGGCAGCATGTTATATTGTCAATCGCTCATCGTGTTCACTGATCAATTTCAAGACTACAGTCAATCGATCGATCAAGGACAATCCAAGCGTGTGATCGTTCGATTACGAGTCAGTGTCCAAATACAGATAATCCCCTGATTCGTCTTGTATCATTGTCACGGGCTCCCACTTCCCAAGTGAACGGTTGGCACAACCGTTTTGGACCCATCGAGAAACAGTCATACTTGTGATCCAGTCACCCAACTGGAGACTTAGACTTGCGGACTAATTTTAATATTGTAGTATCTCACTTACTGGTGCCCCTATCTGTCCCCACAGAATCAGTAACTGAACTGCCAATATTTGGATTTTATTAATTTGTCTTATCCACCCAGACTGCAAGGTGAAATCTTTAGACTAATTAATAATTTGTCTGTTAATTTTTTTATCCAATAATTAGTTAATGATGAATAAAATCTTTCCATTAATAGAAGTAATCAAATTACATCACTAAACACTACACAATTACTAAATGCCCTCGTACTCCTAGTCCTCGTACGACATCTAGGGCATATACCTCAACAGAAGTATGGCCAGGTACTCCTGCTGATTACTCCAACTTAAGAATATTTGGGTGCCCAGTTTATATGCACGTGAACGGGAAAAGTTAGAGCCTAGAGCTAAGAAGTGTATTTTTCTCGATTACGCTTCATGGGTGGAAGGATATAGATTATCTAATCATTATCCCCAAGTCACCCAAAATTATAATTAGCAGAGATGTTACATTTGACGATCTTCTATATTACATCCTTCAAAAGAGTCTACTAATCCTTCTAATAAAAAATAATGATAGTGTCCAGAACGAGATGGAGCTCGAGATCAATAGATCAAGATGAGCAACAACCAAAACCTGATTCAGATCCTGTTGAAGATGAAAGCACCGAGCATGAATATTCTATGCCAGAGATAGACATAGACGGGAGATTTCGACTACCAAAACAGCCCGCTCACGGACCTGTGGGGTGGGCCCACTGCACTTCATTGATTGTCCGGCCCCACTACATCACCACTAGCCTTCCAGCGTGCTTTGCACTGCACGCACCCTGAGCTACTTTCCAGGGGGTCACTCATCCCAGTGCTACTCCAAGTCAAGCACGCTTAACTTTGAAGTTCTTATGAATGGACTCCCGAAAAGGAAGGTGCACATTTGGTGATATGAGTAGCCTAATCAATTCTCTTATATCATTCCTCAACTTGATAAGCCCATACATTATCAGTCTCGGGATTCCTCTTATTTGGGTATGAAATCGGTTCATTCATGTATCCATCAGCCTAGAAGCCTTCGTCAGGAGCCGCTCCTTTTTCCGTGCCCCTCTCTGGCACTAGCGATCACTCCCCGCCCTCATCGGCCTCGGGTGTTACATCAGTGGCACAAGAAACAAGTGGAGGCGGCGAACCTTCTACATATTCGGAGGCAATAAAAGATGTCAATTCTTGTAGCCCTGCACAAGAATGGTACTTGGATTCTTGTGCCGCCACCGAAGAAAAGAAAATAGTCGGATGCAAGTGGGTCTTCAAGAAGAAAGAAGGTTTATCTGGTTCTAACGATGCAAGGTATAAGGCACAATTAGTCGCGAAATGCTATAGTCAGGTACAAAGAGTTGATTTTAATGACATATTCTCACATGTAGTTACACTAGCTCTATTCGTGTATTACTTACATTCGTTGCCTGTATGATTTGGAGTTAGAACAGCTTGACGTAAAGACGACATTCTTACATGGCGATTTAGACGAACATATTTACATGAAGCAACTTGAAGGCTTCATAGTCGAAAGAAAAGAAGACCAAGTATGTTTGTTGAAGACATCCTTATACGGATTAAAGAAGTCTCCAAGACAGTGGTATAAACGGTTTGCTTCTTCATTTTTGGTCTGGATTCTCCAGGAGCAAGTATGATAGTGTGTTTACTTCTGGAAGTTAAATGACAGTTCGTTCATTTATCGATTGTTATATGTTGATGACATGCTTTTGCGGCTAAGAATCTTGCAGAAATTCACCCAATTGAAGAGCTTATTGAACGGTGAATTTGAGATGAAAGATTTGGGAGCAGCTATGAAGATCCTTGGTATGGAGATTAAACGTGATAGAGGAGTTGGTAAGTTACACATGACCCAGGAAAGTTATATCGGGAAGGTTTTGAAGAGATTTGGCACGAACGATGCCAAACCAGTCAGCACTCCTCTTCCAAGCCATTTTAGGCTATGCGCTGCTTAGTCACCATCATCAGATGAGGAAGAAGCATACATGGCACGAGTTCCCTACTCGAGTGCAGTCGGCAGTATTATGTATGCAATGGTATGTACACGTCCTGATATTTCACAGGCTGGAGCTTCGATTGCACTCAAAGGAATAGTGAAGCTCCAAATAAGAGGGCAGATCGTACGGAAGCAGGCGACCATGACGATGAAGTATATGCAAGCTCTGTTTCGCGTCCAGGCGCGCTGTTGAGGGACCAAACGCGCTCGTCTGTCTTCCCACGACGGCGGAAGGAGGTCCATGTTTGCAGAATTACGGATCTCTGGGAATCCAAGCATCCTAAGGACGTTAGAGATAGGAACTCAGGGTTAAGCCGAAGCCATTCATTACTTACACCTTTTCTTCGCAGCAAAACTCCTCTGTCTTACCTAACATCTTTTCTGGGCCGACAAAAATGTACAGTCTAGAGAAGGAAGCTACGCCGGCGATGACTGGAGAGACTGTCCTCGTACTCTGCAAGAACTCGAAGCAATCTTGAGAGCAAGAAATGAAGCAAACGAAAAGTCCCTCGCTTTTGCTTTCCACCAACAGGTTTTCTTTCTTTATCTTTCTCCGTTTTCGTGACGATGTGATTGTAAACGTCTGATTTCTGCCTTTGATCAATTACAGAACCATATAATGGATCCTGAGAAAATAGCGTACGAAAGAGACATACACGAATATCAGTGGATGCCTTCGAAATCATGGGACTATAGTGGCGCCGCGGCCGGGCTTCCGCGATCTCCGGCGAGAGTCCATCAAAAACCCTAGAAATCGAGTCCCTAAAACCTATTAATTACGGTCGGAGATCCCATGCCCACCAAAGCCCACTACACAGATCGCAATACACCTCTCCCAACCACCACCATCGATCGTCGTTCCAAGACATTCGCACCACCCAATCGCCGGCGACTCCGTCGTCTCATCCCGGACTCGCCCACCACAGGCCGTCAGATCGTCGAGCCCACGATTGGTTAGGGCAGACACGAGCCTCTCCACGGCCACCACCCTTCACTGAGGGCCCCGCGCAACGAAGGGGCGGCGGCGGCGGCCGTCGTGTCCCAACTACATGCGGGCGACCGAATCTGCGAAGGGGGAGAGATAAGGGTCTCAGAGCGCGCGAGGCCGAGGCCGGGGACGCCGGATAGGGAGCGTTACAGCATCGGAGGCGGTGCTCCGCCGTCGTCGGCGAAGAAGAGGCTGTCATTACCCTATGCCCGAGCCTCAATTTGGGAGCTTCGGATTTGGGCTCGGAAGGGATTTGAGGAGCCCTAGCTTTAAGAGGCATGCAGGCGGGCTATGTGGGCATGGCGGAGGAGATGAGTTCGTACTACGCGACAGCCTTGCCGGCGCGAGATGTCTCCGTGTTCCACACCGATTTGAGAAGGTGGCTGAGATGATTAAGACGGACGTGGATTGGTTTGATGGAAGCTTCTTTTCTTTGCTATAAATGCTGAGTTGATGTTCGATTCTGACTGTGTTGCCTTGTTTGATCATTGGAAATCCCTGAACTAACGCTGATCTTACACAGTACGGGACTTTCTATGTAATGGAATTTACTTAAATTACAGATATTCCAGTTTCAAGAAACTGTACTTTCAGATTCAAAAATCTCAGCAAAACCTTAACTACTACTTTGGTCCAATCCACACTGTTTCATGGCTGTAGTTTCGGACATAGTGTTGTGGGCAGTTGGGTTTGCAATGGAGCCTGGATTTAGAGAACATTATATAAATTAACAACACTAACTGAGAGTATTGCATAGAAGAAAGGACTATAAACTCACAAAAATCGAGAGAGACAGGTTGCTTGGACGAAGGATCCTCTGCAAACGAAGGAGGGACTTGTCCGTAGGACCATCTCACAGCTCATGTCTTCAAAACTCTGCATTATCGTAATCTTTAGATTAAGACGAGAGTCTATCAAAATAATTAGTTAAGAGAGGTGTTTAGGACATGCTTGGAGTCATCGTTAATGGGAGGCCAAACTCGTTGGTGAAGAAGTCTTGAGTAGGTATTTTGCACATGTTTACGCACATTCCTACACAGCCACTGTTCTCCAATACCTGAATTTCGTTATCAATCATGATCATCATCGTCTTCATCATGCTATGATACGTAAAAGAAGGAAATTTTTTACTACCTGCATTTCTTTATGAGTACTCACTCCTTTGCTTCACTCCATTAACTTCCACTTCTATGACCTACTGATCAACCCTTCTCATGTAAGACAAAAAAGATTCGATCTTTGGCAACCATTAATGAAAATCTTAATCACCTTCGTAGTTCAAAATTAAGTACCTCGGATGGTCCAAACGAGCCAGTGGAAGACGGCACTGTAAGTGCAGCGTTGAACTCTGCGGCCCATTTTTGTGGGCGGAAATAGCTTCCTAAATGCGTAAGTATAAAAAAGACATCAAAATTAAATGCTACATACACTTTCATACACACATAATATAGATATATTATATACTGGGATGGAGCGCCAGGAGGGAGCATGGATAAGAGGACTGTCATGTACCTAAAGGTGTTGAAGGGTTGTAATGACATAAAGAGATAGAGATGGGCGATGCATCTGGATGTTAGAAGAGGAAGCACTGGACGTGGACTTGCTGAAGCAAGGAAGGAAATATATCACCATTGGTCTGGGCTATTTCCTGTTGGAGTGGGCTAAGATTAGGAATGGCTGCATATTAGTTTAATATCTTAATTGGGATGAGTCCACTAGTATTATCCTATTTAATAGAACAGTGATCATGTACGAAGGATTAAGCAAGAATTAACCCTAATCTATCTTCCTTCTTTCTTCACGGAAGTTATCTTCCTCTCCAAGTCTTCTTCTCTTCTTCAATGTCTTCTTCTTCTATCCAAATCTCTCTTCGAATCCTCTTATCTCCCCAATCTCTAATATATCCTGAAAATACACAAAAAGTAGTACAATATTAGCCCATACATTATATAAATCAACAAGCTACCTATATTATCCAACAGAAACCACGGCGGTTCATGACAATTGGTATCAGAGCTGTCAATCCTTGGCTGTGCAGTTCCATGGCCGATCCTACATGGTTTCTACGAGATAAAGGCATCTCAGATCAGATCTGAAGAGCTCGTGTTTCAGCGAGCGATTCTCTTCAAGGCGAGGTGAAGTCGATTGGAGCAGCGACTATAACTGCTTCCAATGATGATTATCCGATGTTCGATGGTACGCCTACCCGAGGGTATGGATAATTAATCTGATGTTATTTTAATCAGAAGCCATGTTATCCAGATCATGAAAAAAATATATTAGCATCTAAGCACTTCGAAGGAAAAGCCGTTATGGTGGTACGAGGCATTGTCGGGAAAACAGACGAAAATGGATTGGGAACAAATTTATTAGGTTGGTTTCGGCTAGATTTGAAGACCTTAGGGATGCTAAGGCCTTAGTAAACTCGAAGCCCTTAAGCATGTAGGTTTGTATTCGGAGTATGCCAATAAATTCGAAGAGTTAGTTTTGACATACTTTGGGGAATGAGTTGGATCTTTACGAGGATTACTCATCTCTAGATGTCAGTTGGCACTTAACAATGAGTTGCGAGATACTCTATCAGTGATGCAACCTAAGAGTTTATATGAAGCTATTGAGTGTGGCCGAAAACAGATGCATATTCTCGATGTTATCACTGAGGGAAGGAGGGGGCTACTTTGAAGATTCATTAGAGATTTGTTTTCCACCAAAGGGGCAGAAAACATGGCCTATAACCACCCTATAAGAGCCTCAAACAGCACCAACAAAGTTGTTTACAGCTGTGAGAACAGAGTCTGCTCCAAACCCGGGCAAGAGGAAAAAACCAACCATGTCGAAATGCTTAGTGACACAGCTTCGAAATCATTGACATTGGTCAAACAGACTAAAAACAGAGATTGTAGCGGCTGGAATTTTTGGAGAGCCTAAAGGAGTACTCCCGGACAAAAAATCTGTTGTTCAATTGTCGACGGTGGGATGCCGAGCTGCTAGCCGACGGAGAGGAGCCTGCCCTACCATTTGATCGAGGACGTGGGTTCATTGACGAGAGGATTAAGGTGTTCCCTTCAGCCGAGGAGAATATAGCTAATTCAGACCTCAAAACCACCCACTACAATACCTATAACGACTAAAATGGTAGCCAAGAGAGAAGAGAAAAGACAAGGAGGTGTCAACCACCAAAACACTAACATTGAGGATGAAGTAGCAGCTGGAGAAGTATGTCTCTCCGTCACTACTACAAAGGGAAAAAATGGGACCAAATACCGTGGAAGTGATTGTGTGTTACATCACGGATCAAGAGCTGAGAATCTTAATGGACTTGGGCTGCCCCTAAATTTGTCCAGGGCTAGCATGGTTAAGGGGCTGAAGAGGTCATGGGAACCAGGGATACCCATTAATGGCGCAAGAACACTAATGGAACACCGTCAAATTTCAGAATCACTTTCTGAAAATTGTGATAGTTTCGAAGAACTGAAAAGATTTTCCGAGATCAGAACATGACGTTAGATCCAGGACGGCTTGGTTTCGGCAGCTATACAGTGGAGAGGACTCTAATCTACCACTTGGTCGGGGACATTGGAGTATTGATGAGGTGAGTTTTCTGTCAAGGAATATCTGAACATCACAGGGTAATATAAACTGGACATATCTACCCTTTGATCGAGGAAGATGTGATGTTCAAGTACGAGAAAGGTTGGAATTTTTACAGCAACTCAAGGGAAATCTAGACCGAGCACAAGGGAAACCAAACTTATGCAAAACAAAGGAGACAAGTAATGAACTTTTCTGCAGGTGAGCAAGCTTACCTCAAGCTCCAGCCCTTTGGTCAAAATTCATGGCTATCAAATTTCAATATGAAGCGTAGCGCCAGATATCAAACCCGTTGAGATCTTGGAAGAAAGTCGTTCCTGTGTCTTCCACGCTAACCTCTCCGCCCGGAAGCGACAAGCCCCATCTTTCACGTCTTGTTGTTAAGAAGTTCAGCCCAAGAGTAACACCTTCACTTCGCGGCCTGAAACGAATGGAAGGTGGGATTTTTGGTCAGTTGATACCAGGATCTTGGAAAAAAGAAGCAGCTTTCGAAGGGGATCTACCTGAAATTCAGCTGCTGGTTCAATTACGATTGGAAACTCGAACGACGCGACTTCGGAAGAAGAGAAGTACCTACACACCGAGCTTTCAAACCAGATCCTTGGGGACAAGGATCAAAGGTGTGAAGGGTTGTAATGACATAAAAGAGATAGAGATGGGCGATGCATGATGTTAGAAGAGAAGCACTGGACGTGGACTTGCTGAAGCAGGAAGGAAATATATCACACTTGGTCTGGGCTATTTCCTGTTGGAGTGGGCTAAGATTAGGAATGGGCTGCATATTAGTTTATATCTAATTGGGATGAGTCCACTAGTATTATCCTATTTAATAGAACAGTGATCATGTACGAAGGATTAAGCAAGAAATTAACCCTAATCTATCTTCCTTCTTCTTCACTCGAAGTTATCTTCCTCTCCAAGTCTTCTTCTTCTCAATGTCTTCTTCTTCTATCCAAATCTCTTCTTCGAATCCTCTTATCTCCCAATCTCTTAATATATCCTGAAAATACACAAAAAGTAGTACAATATTAGCCCATACATTATATAAATCAACAAGCTACCTATATTATCCAACAGAAACCACGGCGGTTCATGACAAGGACTTCTCTAACAACTTGCTGCTGCTGGACACGTGTCCTTCCCTGCATCACCCTCTTCGATACGTCGACGAAGGACTCGTAGTCGTAATCGAACCATCAAAGTTTCTTGGCCTCACCATCCTCGCTTTGCCTGGCAAACTTCTCCATTTTTCTTGCGAAGAGAGTCATGAATGCATTCTCAAACGGACCGTCTTCGTACTTTGTCTTCTGACCCATCGGGGGGGTTGACCCGAGGGTTCGGATATCCACATCGGATCTTGGTGGGTGCGGGGCGGTGAAGTCGGGGGGTTCTGGGTTTACTGTTCTTGGTGGTGTCGTTGAAGAATGGCGTTTGGCACAGTAGTTCATCGGTGGTGAAGTTGAGGACTGCCATGGCTGAGTTTCTTGAAGCGAACTCAATCGCTTTATTTGATTTTTTCTTTTCTTTTTTTTTTTTTTTGTTTTTTTTTGGGTAAGAGAGGTTTAAGAGAGAGATGATGAGTGTGTTTGTGGTTGTAGTGTTGTAATGTGGGTGGCGTATAGTCGTGGAAATTGTGGGGTTTGGGGCGTGTGGTCTATCTTGTTCTTGATATTGCCAAGATTTCCTTTTTAACATCTTTTTAAAGTGAACTAAAAATCGTAGTATTTGATTGTGATAAAGGAATAATGACTACTGAAATTAACAAATGGAGTAACAAGATACAATCAGGATAGTAATTTCTGATAAAAGCATTCAAGATTTACCTTAAACGCCTCAAATGCTAAGTAAGCATGCAACAGAGCAGCAATATATGAATATGAACGAACACAAACGATGTTCTTTGTCAGGAAAATAATCCAAGTGCAATCTGCGCCGATATCAGAATTTTCACTCAGCAACAGCTTCTAAATGCTTAGGGCGCGACCTCAGTTTCTTTCAACTTCTCCAACGCTGATATACGCTCTTCCAAAGATTCATAACGGCTATTCGTCTATATGAAAAAAAAAAAAAAAAAAAAGGCATTCTTATCAATGCATCCCTCGAGAATAATATCAACTGCATCAAAAAGCTATCTGAAGATATGATGAAGCTATCCTACTCCCACATCAATCAAGATTCAAGAATACTAACCTCTTTCGCTTGTGATGCCTCGAGAAGTAAAAAAAGATGGTAAATCTATGACGAAAATTATATTAAAGGTAAAAAACATCCCAGGAAAAGATCTTAAGCTAGGAGCAAGGAATGATAATCAAAGATTGCCTCAATTCAAGTAACCTTACCTACAGGCTACAGCCTAAACAATTATTACACGTTGATGAAGGTAAGTGACTCACTAGTCACAAAACTTAACTCTTCAATGAACAATGTTTCCAATATCACTAACTAGTGCCCACTGCATCTAAGGAACATTCCCACGCTACAACACAACAAAGATTCAGCACTGAAAATTATTAAAACCCGAACTCGTGATATAAATCAAACGGTGGCTCCACGCCTAGTAATCATCAAAGCACCCAATAATTTTCCCGAAATCTAAAGCTTGAACTTAAACTATACAAACATGCAATACAATGACAAACCTTCTGAGAAATTGCTTGATGAGCGATTTTGTAATCTTTCTGAAGGTAATAGAGACCCACCGCCGATGCTACTGCAGCGCCTGCGAAGAACGACGCCAATCTCACTCGCAACACATAGCCCATTTTCTCTGTTCTACTTCGAATTCGTCTTCAGGTTTTTCCCAATCAGCTGACAATCTTCCCCAATTTCCCTTTTCTAATCAAAAGAAAATGTGAAGAAACCAAACCAATGAATCAACCCTTCAGATCTGTCATGTTGGGCCTAAACTTTAAGAATCAGCCCATCTCATCTCTTCATAATGGGCCTCATCCCCTTATTTAAATACTCCCTCCGTCTCGGAACTTTATCACATAAGTTGCCGGGCACGCAAATTAAAGTGATATTTTTATAATAATATAGTACAACGAAAATGTAATAAAATGTAAACACGTCTTTAAGAATATTTAATATTATTATATTGATTGTTTGTGATAGTTTTTGCTGAATAAAGAAATGTGATAAAATAGTGGGACGCACGAAATGGCAAAAATGTGATAAACTAGTGGGACGGTAGGGAAGAGTAATATAGTAATAGGAAAACATAAGGGGGATCTACAGAAAAATAACATTTATATAAAACTTCGCAAGTCAGTACCTGTCATATTTTTTTTTATATGTAGGTAACTATTAGAATAAATTTTATGCAATTGGTACATGTTCAGCCGCAAGTACGTCATAAAACACATTTAGGTATCATAGAGAAACGTATTGTGGTACATACTCATCCGCTTTATTTTAATAATATAATAATAGTAAAATGAGGGGAGTCTATAGAAATACACATTTATATAAAAATTCGCAACAAGTCAGTACCCTGGTCAGATTTTTTGTATATGTATATACCGATTAGAATAAATATGTGTACATTGGTACCTGTTCCGCCGCAAGTACGTCATAAACACATTTAGGTATCATAAAGAAACGTATTGTGGCACATAATACATGAGAAAAAATGGTACGTATTATAACATATTAAGGTACCATATAGAACGTATATAGGTACCATATAAAGCAATGACGTGGTACGTAATACACATATAAGAACGTACGTCAAGATTGAGAAAATGATATACGCAATCCAACGGGTACTTATATAAAAAGATTTGACAAGGTTACTGACTTGTAAAAATGTTTTGTATACATGGATATTTTATGTTAAGATTCACCAAAATAAATTGAATATACACATACATACAGCTATGGATGACATGTAAAAATGTGCTAGAGAAGCTATTTGTCACGCCCTCACAAATTTGACCAAGAGTCGGGGCAAATCGGGCGATGATCTTGCGAGCCAAGAGTGTCGAGGCGCCCGAGGAACAAAGACTTTTGGGACCGGCCAAGCTTGTCCGCGTGCGGGACGATCCGATCTAACCAAGCGAGGCCGAGGCATGTAGCACCCGTTAGGCAGGGAGACGGGGCTAATGAGCGTTTACCACGATTGTTGGCCCATCCGGATTCGTGTAGAACCTTCCGGAAGATCGTGGAACCGTGCGGAACATTGCGGGGCATTCTAGAGAGTCAAAGAGGTCCAAGTGTGGAATGTTATGGAACTCTCTAGAGAGGAATATCTCTTGGGATATTCCTAGAATAGTCTAGATTGTAAATGGATAGCCGTTAGATCGAGTAGATCTTAGCCGTCCATTGAGTTGGACAACTTGTATATATAGGGGCTTAGAGTAGTTCATTTGTATCCAAGGAACAAGTGGTAAAAGCCTTCATTGTAAACACTTTAGTGTGAGAAAGAGTGAGTTCTCTATCTACAACACTTGTGTGGGTTTTCCTCTTTGCACTTAGGCACGTTCAAGCGAGGTTGTCCGACATCTTGCTTTCTTTCGAGAGCGTTTGGGAGGCTGACCTAGTAAAGCACGCGAGGGGCTGCTTGAAGGACTAGGTGCCGCACGGGAGCTAGCAAGCCAAAGTCTAGGTCCGTGACAAGTGGTATCAGAGACAAAGTTAGCGAAGATGGCCCGAGACAAATGCGCAAGTGAACGAGGGAGAGGGGTCGTGAGCCGGCTCCTAGCCAAGGTGGGGGAGAAGAAAGCGGGATCAATCGAAGGCGCGAGACCCTTGTCCGTGGAAGGCACCATCGCGGAGATGGGCCAAATCGTTGCAACCATAGGGGGCGGCTTGAGGACGTCGAGGGGAGCGTGACAACTCTAGAGGAGCACGTTCATGGGGAGCTCGACAAGGTCAAGGCCGACATCGAGAGGGTTGTGACGGTAAGTGATATTGTTGAGACCTTGCAGGGGCAAGTTCTCAAGGAGTTCTGAAGCCACAAGGAGGATTCGAGGCATTGAGGGGAAGCCAACGAGGTCCTAAAGGCCGAGAACGAGGTCTTGCGGGGTGAGGTGGCCAAAAATGAGGGAGGCCATGGATTCGCTGCAAGAGCAAGTGGCATCATGCCGAAGATTGGCACTAGGCGGGGGAGGCAACGGAGCTAGCTCGACAGGGGGGATCGACTAGCCAAAGGCCTATCGACGTGCCAAAGCCGTGGGGGTTCAACGGCAAGCGGGACGCCAAGCTAGTGGAGGACTATCTTTGGCGATGGAGCAGTACTTTGAGGATCTAGGCATCGTAGAGGAGGCGTGCAAGATCCGTACTGCAAGCAACTACCTCACCGAGAGACTGCGGCATTATGGTTGGAGACGTGTGCATGCCGACATAGAGAGAGGCGCCGCGTGGTTGGACACGTGGGAGGAGTTCAAGAGGGAACTCAAGCGCCACTTCTATCCCGAGAATGTGGTCTATGAAGCCAGGAAGAAGTTTTGCGGGAATTGAAGCATCGAGGCTCAATTCAGGCATACGTGGACGAGTTCACGATGCTGACTCTTCAGATCCCTACCATCACGGAGGATGATAGGTTGTTCTACTTCATAGATGGGCTACAAAGTTGGGTAGGCAGGAAGTCCAACGTCGGGATGTCAAGTCGGTAGACGAGGCCATAATGGTTGCCGAGTCACTCACGGAGTACCTGAGGGAGGCTCCAAGGCGCGAGCAAGAGGGCTCAGCCAAAGGTGGGGGAGAGACCCATGTTCGTGAGCGGGACGGGGGGGCGATCACCTAGTCGGGACCGGGGATCCACGCAAGGCCGACGAGACTATGAGGACAAGAAGAAAGCGTTCGTGCCCAAGGGGGGTTGCTTTCTGTGCAGGGGGCCTCATAAAGTGTCGAATGCCCCAAGAGGGGGATGCTCACGGCCATGATTGCGCAACGAGAGCGCAAGAAGGGGAGGAAGCACCCGAGCAGAGACTTGGGGCTGCTCGAGTCTTGAGTGGCGCGGAGGCCATTCAAGTATTGAATGCCATGGAAGTGAAGCCACCACCTATGAGACCATGCGAGGGGCGCATGTTCGTCGAGGCAAAGGTGAATGGCAAGGAGACCAAGGCATTACTCGTACCGGGGCAAGCCACAATTTCGTGACGGAGGCCGAGGCAAGAAATTGGGGCTTAATATTGGGGCCTTCGAGGGGAGGGTCAAGATGCGTCCAAAGACACGCTCGTGCGTGGGGTAGCTCGAGCGGTGAAGCTACAAATTGGTGCTTGGGAGGGCCAGGCAGACTTCACGGTGGTGCCGATGGACGACCACACACTTGTGTTGGGCATGGACTTCATGGGTAAGACCAATGCCATCCTTATACCTATGCATAGCTCGGTGTATTTTTTTGGGCAGGACGGGAAGTGCTCGGTGCCCATAATATCCGACGAGGAGATAGGCGAAAGCGGGGAGCTGGGACGCATGACGAGCATGCGACTCGAGCAAGGAGGTGTCAACAGCGATCCAAGCAAGTTAGGCACGAGGGTGTCGGCCGAAGCCAAGAGGGACTCGGGGAGTTGCAAGGACGCTGTCCACACCAACAAGGCGGCCGAAGTAGGGGCTCGGCCGGGAGGAGTCAAGTCGGGTGACCAAGTCGGGGCCATGCCAAAGAAGTTGAGGACTTCAGAGGGCAATGGGGGCAAGATAGGCATCCGAAGGGGCCAAAGCATGAGATGCGGAGGCACGGCAACGGGGACGTTGCCGAGTGGGGTGGGGGAGGATGTCACGCCCTCACAAATTTGACCAAGAGTCGGGGCAAATCGGGCGATGATCTTGCGAGCCAAGAGTGTCGAGGCGCCCGAGAACAAGACTTTTGGGACCGGCCAAGCTTGTCGCGTGCGGGACGTCGATCTAACCAAGCGAGGCCGAGGCATGTAGCACCCGTTAGGCAGGGAGACGGGGCTAATGAGGTTTACCACGATTGTTGGCCCATCCGGATTCGTGTAGAACCTTCCGGAAGATCGTGGAACCGTGCGGAACATTGCGGGGCATTCTAGAGAGTCAAAGAGGTCCAAGTGTGGAATGCTATG